>JAXIVJ010001777.1:120000-127464 GCA_036785665.1 Chirona hameri
TACGAAAAGCAAAGAAAATAAGAAGGGCTCCGGCGTCTACACGGACCCGGTCCAATCAAAAAATCATAGTGGCTCCAGGCAGTGGCAAAACGCAAGCTATAGCAAGAGTTCTGAGGAAAGCGGGCGTGCAACTGATTGAAAAAACGGGTTAAAAAATCGGTGAAATGATCAAGGGAAGAAGAGAAACAGAAAGTAAAGATAGTGTTGTCTACAAAGTACCATGCAGTGGATGCTCGAAAGCGTACTTTGGAGAAACGTATCGGGGAACAAAGAAGAGGATAAATGAACATAAAACAGACATTCGCCATCACAGGACCACAAGTTCGTTCGTAATGCATATTGAGAAGCATCAACATCTGCCGGACTGGGATAAGACGGAGATCCTCTGGAGCGGCAAAGAAAAAAGAAAACGCAAGGCCGTAGAGGCGGCTGTGATCGCGACATTGCCCAATATTAATTCTAAACGAGGGGATTACACATTAGCTCGAATACTAGCGAGGATTCTTTGGGAGGAACAGATTAATGTCACGTGATTTGCATTCAATTTTGCATTTAATTTTCAAACCTATAGCGCCGTGGATCGTCTCCATTGTATCGATTGTTTTGTGTATCTTTTATGTACTGATGAAGATGTAATATCGAAACGCGTCTACATAATATATATTTATTTTATTGTTGTCCATTATTGCTCATATTTGTCGAGATGAACTATCAACATTTGTCGAATGGCAACAATGGTAATTATGTTACTACGACAATCGAATTCAATGCTAGACGAAAGATTGCGAGCGCTTGTAATCGTTTAATATTTCTGAAAAAATGCATTTTCGAAAGAGTGCTTCCGAAATCTGCGCCCCCGCACCTCCGAAACGACCTACTACCCTTTACTGAGGTAGCCCGAGCGTACCTAGAAGAGGCATGCTCCAAGTTGAGGGATCAAATAACTTTGAAGAGAGAGGAATTGAAGGGTATTCAGCTCAGCTCCCACCAGACTGAGAGTTTGAAGAAGTTGAACGCACAACAACAGCAGAAGCTGGACCGCAAGCTGGATTGGTTGTGTCGTAGCAGTGTGTGGGCTTCAGCAGGGAGGAATGACATCATAAACAATATGTCCTCAAGGGCATTGACAAAGTATGAAGAAGAAGCATTATCTCTTGGCTTGAAATTTAGTTCAGGGAAAGATAACAGGGATCTGACTGATCACGTGATCAAGAACTATTGGTTCAATGACAAAGAGACGGACAAAGGATTCATTCAGGGTGTACTCACTTGCTGCAAGGCCATCGCGGATTCGGAGCCCAACACCTTGCCAAAAAGGTATCTAGTCACATTGGAAGGGCTGGCAAAAGATGATTCGATTGTTATAACTTCCGCAGACAAGGGAGGAGGAATAATAATTTTGGACAAATCCAACTACGAAGAGAAAATGAAAAACTTGTTGGGTGACAAACATACTTACACGAAGAAGAGAAATGGCTTTATCAAGACACAGAGTGTTAACTTCAACAAAAAGGCTAGAAAGATTTTGAAGAAATCTGAAAGGGGTAAAAACCTTCAACATTTACTTGAACAGGACCCCAAGGCTCCAAAGATGCGAGGGTTACCAAAGGTTCACAAGACAGGAGTCCCGATGAGACCAATTACCTCAGGCATAGGTAGTGCACCCCACCGTATCGCAAAAATACTGGCTAAGCCTCTAACCATACTTCTCGGGTCTGTAAGCAACAGCCACCTAAAGAACTCCGGTGATCTTTTGATTCGATTAAGACAACTTGACTTCAGCGGCAAAAAGATGGCGAGTTTCGATGTCAAAGCATTGTTCACTAATGTACCAATCAAGGGAGCCATGCAGGCGATTGAGTTCGCAATCAAAAGTATCGCCACTGAAGAATTTCCAGTACCCAAGACGCACTTTATGAAGTTAGTCGAACTCTGCCTAGACTTCCAAGCTTTCTCTTTCGGTGACGAGGAATTTGCACAAGTGAATGGCTTGGCCATGGGATCACCTCTCAGTCCCGTGGCAGCTTGTCTCTATATGGAAATGTTAGAAAGGGAACATTTCAGACAGATCATGGGTGCGGATGCTACATGGTTCAGATACGTGGACGATGTTTTCGTGTTGGTTCCTGAAGAAACGAACCTAAACGATAAACTTAAGAAATTGAACGAAGTAGAAAAGAAAATACAATTTACTCTGGAAACTGAAAATGATGGCACACTGCCGTTTCTGGACATTCTGATCGTAAAACGTGAAGACGTTATGATGTACACAGTCTTTAGGAAGAAAACGAACCGAGAAGACTATATACACTATTTGTCAGCGCACAGTGAAAGGGTGAAATCAGGGGTAGTAATTGGGTTTTTCTTACGTGCATATCGCATATGCAGTGATGAATATCTGGACGCCGAAATTGAACATATTTTCGATTCATTCATGAAGCTTAAATATCCGAGGGCATTCTTAATTAGATGTCTACGAAAAGCAAAGAAAATAAGAAGGGCTCCGGCGTCTACACGGACCCGGTCCAATCAAAAAATCATAGTGGCTCCAGGCAGTGGCAAAACGCAAGCTATAGCAAGAGTTCTGAGGAAAGCGGGCGTGCAACTGATTGAAAAAACGGGTTCAAAAATCGGTGAAATGATCAAGGGAAGAAGAGGAACAGAAAGTAAAGATAGTGTTGTCTACAAAGTACCATGCAGTGGATGCTCGAAAGCGTACTTTGGAGAAACGTATCGGGGAACAAAGAAGAGGATAAATGAACATAAAACAGACATTCGCCATCACAGGACCACAAGTTCGTTCGTAATGCATATTGAGAAGCATCAACATCTGCCGGACTGGGATAAGACGGAGATCCTCTGGAGCGGCAAAGAAAAAAGAAAACGCAAGGCCGTAGAGGCGGCTGTGATCGCGACATTGCCCAATATTAATTCTAAACGAGGGGATTACACATTAGCTCCAATACTAGCGAGGATTCTTTGGGAGGAACAGATTAATGTCACGTGATTTGCATTCAATTTTGCATTTAATTTTCAAACCTATAGCGCCGTGGATCGTCTCCATTGTATCGATTGTTTTGTGTATCTTTTATGTACTGATGAAGATGTAATATCGAAACGCGTCTACATAATATATATTTATTTTATTGTTGTCCATTATTGCTCATATTTGTCGAGATGAACTATCAACATTTGTCGAATGGCAACAATGGTAATTATGTTACTACGACAA
Organism: Chirona hameri; assembly: GCA_036785665.1. Taxonomy (NCBI): domain Eukaryota; kingdom Metazoa; phylum Arthropoda; class Thecostraca; order Balanomorpha; family Balanidae; genus Chirona; species Chirona hameri. The sequence goes on from JAXIVJ010001777.1 coordinate 123,233, forward strand.
TCGAATTCAATGCTAGACGAAAGATTGCGAGCGCTTGTAATCGTTTAATATTTCTGAAAAAATGCATTTTCGAAAGAGTGCTTCCGAAATCTGCGCCCCCGCACCTCCGAAACGACCTACTACCCTTTACTGAGGTAGCCCGAGCGTACCTAGAAGAGGCATGCTCCAAGTTGAGGGATCAAATAACTTTGAAGAGAGAGGAATTGAAGGGTATTCAGCTCAGCTCCCACCAGACTGAGAGTTTGAAGAAGTTGAACGCACAACAACAGCAGAAGCTGGACCGCAAGCTGGATTGGTTGTGTCGTAGCAGTGTGTGGGCTTCAGCAGGGAGGAATGACATCATAAACAATATGTCCTCAAGGGCATTGACAAAGTATGAAGAAGAAGCATTATCTCTTGGCTTGAAATTTAGTTCAGGGAAAGATAACAGGGATCTGACTGATCACGTGATCAAGAACTATTGGTTCAATGACAAAGAGACGGACAAAGGATTCATTCAGGGTGTACTCACTTGCTGCAAGGCCATCGCGGATTCGGAGCCCAACACCTTGCCAAAAAGGTATCTAGTCACATTGGAAGGGCTGGCAAAAGATGATTCGATTGTTATAACTTCCGCAGACAAGGGAGGAGGAATAATAATTTTGGACAAATCCAACTACGAAGAGAAAATGAAAAACTTGTTGGGTGACAAACATACTTACACGAAGAAGAGAAATGGCTTTATCAAGACACAGAGTGTTAACTTCAACAAAAAGGCTAGAAAGATTTTGAAGAAATCTGAAAGGGGTAAAAACCTTCAACATTTACTTGAACAGGACCCCAAGGCTCCAAAGATGCGAGGGTTACCAAAGGTTCACAAGACAGGAGTCCCGATGAGACCAATTACCTCAGGCATAGGTAGTGCACCCCACCGTATCGCAAAAATACTGGCTAAGCCTCTAACCATACTTCTCGGGTCTGTAAGCAACAGCCACCTAAAGAACTCCGGTGATCTTTTGATTCGATTAAGACAACTTGACTTCAGCGGCAAAAAGATGGCGAGTTTCGATGTCAAAGCATTGTTCACTAATGTACCAATCAAGGGAGCCATGCAGGCGATTGAGTTCGCAATCAAAAGTATCGCCACTGAAGAATTTCCAGTACCGAAGACGCACTTTATGAAGTTAGTCGAACTCTGCCTAGACTTCCAAGCTTTCTCTTTCGGTGACGAGGAATTTGCACAAGTGAATGGCTTGGCCATGGGATCACCTCTCAGTCCCGTGGCAGCTTGTCTCTATATGGAAATGTTAGAAAGGGAACATTTCAGACAGATCATGGGTGCGGATGCTACATGGTTCAGATACGTGGACGATGTTTTCGTGTTGGTTCCTGAAGAAACGAACCTAAACGATAAACTTAAGAAATTGAACGAAGTAGAAAAGAAAATACAATTTACTCTGGAAACTGAAAATGATGGCACACTGCCGTTTCTGGACATTCTGATCGTAAAACGTGAAGACGTTATGATGTACACAGTCTTTAGGAAGAAAACGAACCGAGAAGACTATATACACTATTTGTCAGCGCACAGTGAAAGGGTGAAATCAGGGGTAGTAATTGGGTTTTTCTTACGTGCATATCGCATATGCAGTGATGAATATCTGGACGCCGAAATTGAACATATTTTCGATTCATTCATGAAGCTTAAATATCCGAGGGCATTCTTAATTAGATGTCTACGAAAAGCAAAGAAAATAAGAAGGGCTCCGGCGTCTACACGGACCCGGTCCAATCAAAAAATCATAGTGGCTCCAGGCAGTGGCAAAACGCAAGCTATAGCAAGAGTTCTGAGGAAAGCGGGCGTGCAACTGATTGAAAAAACGGGTTCAAAAATCGGTGAAATGATCAAGGGAAGAAGAGGAACAGAAAGTAAAGATAGTGTTGTCTACAAAGTACCATGCAGTGGATGCTCGAAAGCGTACTTTGGAGAAACGTATCGGGGAACAAAGAAGAGGATAAATGAACATAAAACAGACATTCGCCATCACAGGACCACAAGTTCGTTCGTAATGCATATTGAGAAGCATCAACATCTGCCGGACTGGGATAAGACGGAGATCCTCTGGAGCGGCAAAGAAAAAAGAAAACGCAAGGCCGTAGAGGCGGCTGTGATCGCGACATTGCCCAATATTAATTCTAAACGAGGGGATTACACATTAGCTCCAATACTAGCGAGGATTCTTTGGGAGGAACAGATTAATGTCACGTGATTTGCATTCAATTTTGCATTTAATTTTCAAACCTATAGCGCCGTGGATCGTCTCCATTGTATCGATTGTTTTGTGTATCTTTTATGTACTGATGAAGATGTAATATCGAAACGCGTCTACATAATATATATTTATTTTATTGTTGTCCATTATTGCTCATATTTGTCGAGATGAACTATCAACATTTGTCGAATGGCAACAATGGTAATTATGTTACTACGACAATCGAATTCAATGCTAGACGAAAGATTGCGAGCGCTTGTAATCGTTTAATATTTCTGAAAAAATGCATTTTCGAAAGAGTGCTTCCGAAATCTGCGCCCCCGCACCTCCGAAACGACCTACTACCCTTTACTGAGGTAGCCCGAGCGTACCTAGAAGAGGCATGCTCCAAGTTGAGGGATCAAATAACTTTGAAGAGAGAGGAATTGAAGGGTATTCAGCTCAGCTCCCACCAGACTGAGAGTTTGAAGAAGTTGAACGCACAACAACAGCAGAAGCTGGACCGCAAGCTGGATTGGTTGTGTCGTAGCAGTGTGTGGGCTTCAGCAGGGAGGAATGACATCATAAACAATATGTCCTCAAGGGCATTGACAAAGTATGAAGAAGAAGCATTATCTCTTGGCTTGAAATTTAGTTCAGGGAAAGATAACAGGGATCTGACTGATCACGTGATCAAGAACTATTGGTTCAATGACAAAGAGACGGACAAAGGATTCATTCAGGGTGTACTCACTTGCTGCAAGGCCATCGCGGATTCGGAGCCCAACACCTTGCCAAAAAGGTATCTAGTCGCATTGGAAGGGCTGGCAAAAGATGATTCGATTGTTATAACTTCCGCAGACAAGGGAGGAGGAATAATAATTTTGGACAAATCCAACTACGAAGAGAAAATGAAAAACTTGTTGGGTGACAAACATACTTACACGAAGAAGAGAAATGGCTTTATCAAGACACAGAGTGTTAACTTCAACAAAAAGGCTAGAAAGATTTTGAAGAAATCTGAAAGGGGTAAAAACCTTCAACATTTACTTGAACAGGACCCCAAGGCTCCAAAGATGCGAGGGTTACCAAAGGTTCACAAGACAGGAGTCCCGATGAGACCAATTACCTCAGGCATAGGTAGTGCACCCCACCGTATCGCAAAAATACTGGCTAAGCCTCTAACCATACTTCTCGGGTCTGTAAGCAACAGCCACCTAAAGAACTCCGGTGATCTTTTGAATCGATTAAGACAACTTGACTTCAGCGGCAAAAAGATGGCGAGTTTCGATGTCAAAGCATTGTTCACTAATGTACCAATCAAGGGAGCCATGCAGGCGATTGAGTTCGCAATCAAAAGTATCGCCACTGAAGAATTTCCAGTACCCAAGACGCACTTTATGAAGTTAGTCGAACTCTGCCTAGACTTCCAAGCTTTCTCTTTCGGTGACGAGGAATTTGCACAAGTGAATGGCTTGGCCATGGGATCACCTCTCAGTCCCGTGGCAGCTTGTCTCTATATGGAAATGTTAGAAAGGGAACATTTCAGACAGATCATGGGTGCGGATGCTACATGGTTCAGATACGTGGACGATGTTTTCGTGTTGGTTCCTGAAGAAACGAACCTAAACGATAAACTTAAGAAATTGAACGAAGTAGAAAAGAAAATACAATTTACTCTGGAAACTGAAAATGATGGCACACTGCCGTTTCTGGACATTCTGATCGTAAAACGTGAAGACGTTATGATGTACACAGTCTTTAGGAAGAAAACGAACCGAGAAGACTATATACACTATTTGTCAGCGCACAGTGAAAGGGTGAAATCAGGGGTAGTAATTGGGTTTTTCTTACGTGCATATCGCATATGCAGTGATGAATATCTGGACGCCGAAATTGAACATATTTTCGATTCATTCATGAAGCTTAAATATCCGAGGGCATTCTTAATTAGATGTCTACGAAAAGCAAAGAAAATAAGAAGGGCTCCGGCGTCTACAC
>JAXIVJ010001778.1:0-127433 GCA_036785665.1 Chirona hameri
CACCGATGTCGTGTCAGCAACAGCGGCGGTGGCGGTGGCGGTGGCGGTGGCGGTGGCGGCGGCGGCGGTGGCGGTGGCGGTGGCGGTGGCGGTGGCGGTGGCGGTGGCGGCGGCGGCGGCGGCGGCGGCGGCGGCGGCGGCGGCGGCGGCGGCGGTGGCGGTGGCGGTGGCGGTGGCGGCGGCGGTGGCGGTGGCGGTGGCGGTGGCGGTGGCGGTGGCGGTGGCGGTGGCGGTGGCGGTGGCGGTGGCGGGTGGGTTACCGATGTACCGAGCTCAGGTCAGACAGAGGTCAAAGGTCAGCGGGTACGGAGGGACACCCCCTGCCTCTGACACCGGTGACAAATCTAACGATGCCGACGCTGTCTGGTCACGGGGTCAGAGGGTCGGCATGTGTCAGGAGGGTTCACTGTAACAGTGGGCAGGACGGGCAGCAGACGGGCAGCAGACAGGCTATAGCGATCCACCGATCCACTGAGCTCGCGACGGATGGAGGTCAGGGGTCAGGGACTCGGACGGAGGTCAGACGGAGGTCAGACAGAGGTCAGACGACCGGCAGGCGAGGGACAGACGGAGGTCAGACGAGGTCAGACGGAGGTCAGACGGAGGTCAGACGATGTCAGACGAGGTCAGACGAGGTCAGACGAGGTCAGACGAGGTCAGACTAGTTCAAACGGAGGTCAGACGAGGTCAGACAGAGGTCAGGCAGATGTCATACGAGGTCAGACGAGGTCAGACGAGGTCAGACGAAGTCAGACGAACGTCAGACGGAGGTCAGACGAGGTCAGACGAGGTCAGACGAGGTCAGACGGAGGTCAGACAGAGGTCAGACGAGGTCAGACGAGGGCAGACGAGGTCAGACGAGGTCAGACGAGGTCAGACGAGGTCAGACGGAGTTCAGACGAGGTCAGACAAGGTCAGACGGAGGTCAGACGGAGGTCAGACGGAGGTCAGACGGAGGTCAGACGAGGTCAGACGAGGTACAACGAAGTTAGACGAACGTCAGACGGAGGTCAGACGAGTTCATACGAGGTCATACGAGGTCAGACGAACGTCAGACTGGGTTCAGTTCATAATAACTACCCGAAGAGTCGAAAGAAACGTCGATGCACCTCCATTTTATCCCCCCCCCCCCCCTCCAGTCGATTACCAGCCTGCATGCGTTTGTGAGCTCGAGGCCTGCAGCCCTGGCAGTTGGCACCTCTCACTCGAAGCCGGGTGACCGGCCAGGCGTGAATCCTGTGCACACTTGGTATGCGTGTGGCCGCAGCACTGTTGACTGGTGTGTGTGTGGCCGCAGCACTGTTGACTGGTGTGCGTGTGGCCGCAGCACTGTTGACTGGTATGCGTGTGGCCGCAGCACTGTTGACTGGTGTGTGTGTGGCCGCAGCACTGTTGACTGGTGTGCGTGTGGCCGCAGCACTGTTGACTGGTATGCGTGTGGCCGCAGCACTGTTGACTGGTGTGTGTGTGGCCGCAGCACTGTTGACTGGTGTGTGTGTGGCCGCAGCACTGTTGACTGGTGTGTGTGTGGCCGCAGCACTGTTGACTGGTGTGTGTGTGGCCGCAGCACTGTTGACTGGTGTGTGTGTGGCCGCAGCACTGTTGACTGGTGTGTGTGTGGCCGCAGCACTGTTGACTGGTGTGTGTGTGGCCGCAGCACTGTTGACTGGTGTGTGTGTGGCCGCAGCACTGTTGACTGGTGTGTGTGTGGCCGCAGCACTGTTGACTGGTGTGTGTGTGGCCGCAGCACTGTTGACTGGTGTGTGTGTGGCCGCAGCACTGTTGACTGGTGTGTGTGTGGCCGCAGCACTGTTGACTGGTGTGTGTGTGGCCGCAGCACTGTTGACTGGTGTGTGTGTGGCCGCAGCACTGTTGACTGGTGTGTGTGTGGCCGCAGCACTGTTGACTGGTGTGTGTGTGGCCGCAGCACTGTTGACTGGTGTGTGTGTGGCCGCAGCACTGTTGACTGGTATGCGTGTGGCCGCAGCACTGTTGACTGGTGTGTGTGTGGCCGCAGCACTGTTGACTGGTGTGTGTGTGGCCGCAGCACTGTTGACTGGTGTGTGTGTGGCCGCAGCACTGTTGACTGGTGTGTGTGTGGCCGCAGCACTGTTGACTGGTGTGTGTGTGGCCGCAGCACTGTTGACTGGTGTGTGTGTGGCCGCAGCACTGTTGACTGGTGTGTGTGTGGCCGCAGCACTGTTGACTGGTGTGTGTGTGGCCGCAGCACTGTTGACTGGTGTGTGTGTGGCCGCAGCACTGTTGACTGGTGTGTGTGTGGCCGCAGCACTGTTGACTGGTGTGTGTGTGGCCGCAGCACTGTTGACTGGTGTGTGTGTGGCCGCAGCACTGTTGACTGGTGTGTGTGTGGCCGCAGCACTGTTGACTGGTGTGTGTGTGGCCGCAGCACTGTTGACTGGTGTGTGTGTGGCCGCAGCACTGTTGACTGGTGTGTGTGTGGCCGCAGCACTGTTGACTGGTGTGTGTGTGGCCGCAGCACTGTTGACTGGTGTGTGTGTGGCCGCAGCACTGTTGACTGGTGTGTGTGTGGCCGCAGCACTGTTGACTGGTGTGTGTGTGGCCGCAGCACTGTTGACTGGTGTGTGTGTGGCCGCAGCACTGTTGACTGGTGTGTGTGTGGCCGCAGCACTGTTGACTGGTGTGTGTGTGTGGCCGCAGCACTGTTGACTGGTGTGTGTGTGGCCGCAGCACTGTTGACTGGTGTGTGTGTGGCCGCAGCACTGTTGACTGGTGTGTGTGTGGCCGCAGCACTGTTGACTGGTGTGTGTGTGGCCGCAGCACTGTTGACTGGTGTGTGTGTGGCCGCAGCACTGTTGACTGGTGTGTGTGTGGCCGCAGCACTGTTGACTGGTGTGTGTGTGGCCGCAGCACTGTTGACTGGTGTGTGTGTGGCCGCAGCACTGTTGACTGGTGTGTGTGTGGCCGCAGCACTGTTGACTGGTGTGTGTGTGGCCGCAGCACTGTTGACTGGTGTGTGTGTGTGGCCGCAGCACTGTTGACTGGTGTGTGTGTGGCCGCAGCACTGTTGACTGGTGTGTGTGTGTGGCCGCAGCACTGTTGACTGGTGTGTGTGTGGCCGCAGCACTGTTGACTGGTGTGTGTGTGGCCGCAGCACTGTTGACTGGTGTGTGTGTGGCCGCAGCACTGTTGACTGGTGTGTGTGTGGCCGCAGCACTGTTGACTGGTGTGTGTGTGGCCGCAGCACTGTTGACTGGTGTGTGTGTGGCCGCAGCACTGTTGACTGGTGTGTGTGTGGCCGCAGCACTGTTGACTGGTGTGTGTGTGGCCGCAGCACTGTTGACTGGTGTGTGTGTGGCCGCAGCACTGTTGACTGGTGTGTGTGTGGCCGCAGCACTGTTGACTGGTGTGTGTGTGGCCGCAGCACTGTTGACTGGTGTGTGTGTGGCCGCAGCACTGTTGACTGGTGTGTGTGTGGCCGCAGCACTGTTGACTGGTGTGTGTGTGGCCGCAGCACTGTTGACTGGTGTGTGTGTGGCCGCAGCACTGTTGACTGGTGTGTGTGTGGCCGCAGCACTGTTGACTGGTGTGTGTGTGGCCGCAGCACTGTTGACTGGTGTGTGTGTGGCCGCAGCACTGTTGACTGGTGTGTGTGTGGCCGCAGCACTGTTGACTGGTGTGTGTGTGGCCGCAGCACTGTTGACTGGTGTGTGTGTGGCCGCAGCACTGTTGACTGGTGTGTGTGTGGCCGCAGCACTGTTGACTGGTGTGTGTGTGGCCGCAGCACTGTTGACTGGTGTGTGTGTGGCCGCAGCACTGTTGACTGGTGTGTGTGTGGCCGCAGCACTGTTGACTGGTGTGTGTGTGGCCGCAGCACTGTTGACTGGTGTGTGTGTGGCCGCAGCACTGTTGACTGGTGTGTGTGTGGCCGCAGCACTGTTGACTGGTGTGTGTGTGGCCGCAGCACTGTTGACTGGTGTGTGTGTGGCCGCAGCACTGTTGACTGGTGTGTGTGTGGCCGCAGCACTGTTGACTGGTGTGTGTGTGGCCGCAGCACTGTTGACTGGTGTGTGTGTGGCCGCAGCACTGTTGACTGGTGTGTGTGTGGCCGCAGCACTGTTGACTGGTGTGTGTGTGGCCGCAGCACTGTTGACTGGTGTGTGTGTGGCCGCAGCACTGTTGACTGGTGTGTGTGTGGCCGCAGCACTGTTGACTGGTGTGTGTGTGGCCGCAGCACTGTTGACTGGTGTGTGTGTGGCCGCAGCACTGTTGACTGGTGTGTGTGTGGCCGCAGCACTGTTGACTGGTGTGTGTGTGGCCGCAGCACTGTTGACTGGTGTGTGTGTGGCCGCAGCACTGTTGACTGGTGTGTGTGTGGCCGCAGCACTGTTGACTGGTGTGTGTGTGGCCGCAGCACTGTTGACTGGTGTGTGTGTGGCCGCAGCACTGTTGACTGGTGTGTGTGTGGCCGCAGCACTGTTGACTGGTGTGTGTGTGGCCGCAGCACTGTTGACTGGTGTGTGTGTGGCCGCAGCACTGTTGACTGGTGTGTGTGTGGCCGCAGCACTGTTGACTGGTGTGTGTGTGGCCGCAGCACTGTTGACTGGTGTGTGTGTGGCCGCAGCACTGTTGACTGGTGTGTGTGTGGCCGCAGCACTGTTGACTGGTGTGTGTGTGGCCGCAGCACTGTTGACTGGTGTGTGTGTGGCCGCAGCACTGTTGACTGGTGTGTGTGTGGCCGCAGCACTGTTGACTGGTGTGTGTGTGGCCGCAGCACTGTTGACTGGTGTGTGTGTGGCCGCAGCACTGTTGACTGGTGTGTGTGTGGCCGCAGCACTGTTGACTGGTGTGTGTGTGTGGCCGCAGCACTGTTGACTGGTGTGTGTGTGGCCGCAGCACTGTTGACTGGTGTGTGTGTGGCCGCAGCACTGTTGACTGGTGTGTGTGTGGCCGCAGCACTGTTGACTGGTGTGTGTGTGGCCGCAGCACTGTTGACTGGTGTGTGTGTGGCCGCAGCACTGTTGACTGGTGTGTGTGTGGCCGCAGCACTGTTGACTGGTGTGTGTGTGGCCGCAGCACTGTTGACTGGTGTGTGTGTGGCCGCAGCACTGTTGACTGGTGTGTGTGTGGCCGCAGCACTGTTGACTGGTTGTGTGTGTGGCCGCAGCACTGTTGACTGGTGTGTGTGTGGCCGCAGCACTGTTGACTGGTGTGTGTGTGGCCGCAGCACTGTTGACTGGTGTGTGTGTGGCCGCAGCACTGTTGACTGGTGTGTGTGTGGCCGCAGCACTGTTGACTGGTGTGTGTGTGGCCGCAGCACTGTTGACTGGTGTGTGTGTGGCCGCAGCACTGTTGACTGGTGTGTGTGTGGCCGCAGCACTGTTGACTGGTGTGTGTGTGGCCGCAGCACTGTTGACTGGTGTGTGTGTGGCCGCAGCACTGTTGACTGGTGTGTGTGTGGCCGCAGCACTGTTGACTGGTGTGTGTGTGGCCGCAGCACTGTTGACTGGTGTGTGTGTGGCCGCAGCACTGTTGACTGGTGTGTGTGTGGCCGCAGCACTGTTGACTGGTGTGTGTGTGGCCGCAGCACTGTTGACTGGTGTGTGTGTGGCCGCAGCACTGTTGACTGGTGTGTGTGTGGCCGCAGCACTGTTGACTGGTGTGTGTGTGGCCGCAGCACTGTTGACTGGTGTGTGTGTGGCCGCAGCACTGTTGACTGGTGTGTGTGTGGCCGCAGCACTGTTGACTGGTGTGTGTGTGGCCGCAGCACTGTTGACTGGTGTGTGTGTGGCCGCAGCACTGTTGACTGGTGTGTGTGTGGCCGCAGCACTGTTGACTGGTGTGTGTGTGGCCGCAGCACTGTTGACTGGTGTGTGTGTGGCCGCAGCACTGTTGACTGGTGTGTGTGTGGCCGCAGCACTGTTGACTGGTGTATGTGTGGCCGCAGCACTGTTGACTGGTGTGTGTGTGGCCGCAGCACTGTTGACTGGTGTGTGTGTGGCCGCAGCACTGTTGACTGGTGTGTGTGTGGCCGCAGCACTGTTGACTGGTGTGTGTGTGGCCGCAGCACTGTTGACTGGTGTGTGTGTGGCCGCAGCACTGTTGACTGGTGTGTGTGTGGCCGCAGCACTGTTGACTGGTGTGTGTGTGGCCGCAGCACTGTTGACTGGTGTGTGTGTGGCCGCAGCACTGTTGACTGGTGTGTGTGTGGCCGCAGCACTGTTGACTGGTGTGTGTGTGGCCGCAGCACTGTTGACTGGTGTGTGTGTGGCCGCAGCACTGTTGACTGGTGTGTGTGTGGCCGCAGCACTGTTGACTGTTGTGTGTGTGTGGCCGCAGCACTGTTGACTGGTGTGTGTGTGGCCGCAGCACTGTTGACTGGTGTGTGTGTGGCCGCAGCACTGTTGACTGGTGTGTGTGTGTGGCCGCAGCACTGTTGACTGGTATGTGTGTGGCCGCAGCACTGTTGACTGGTGTGTGTGTGGCCGCAGCACTGTTGACTGGTGTGTGTGTGGCCGCAGCACTGTTGACTGGTGTGTGTGTGGCCGCAGCACTGTTGACTGGTGTGTGTGTGGCCGCAGCACTGTTGACTGGTGTGTGTGTGGCCGCAGCACTGTTGACTGGTGTGTGTGTGGCCGCAGCACTGTTGACTGGTGTGTGTGTGGCCGCAGCACTGTTGACTGGTTGACTGTGGCCGCAGCACTGTTGACTGGTGTGTGTGTGGCCGCAGCACTGTTGACTGTTGACTGTGGCCGCAGCACTGTTGACTGGTGTGTGTGTGGCCGCAGCACTGTTGACTGGTGTGTGTGTGGCCGCAGCACTGTTGACTGTTGACTGTGGCCGCAGCACTGTTGCCATAGTAAGCTGACGATCCACTCGCCAGTCCGAGCCAAACTAACACCGTACCCGGTCCCGCACTGGACCAACACCGGACCAGCATCAGACCAGCATCGGACCAATGCTGGACCAATATCGGACCAGGCCGGACCAACACCGGACCAGCTTCAGACCAGGCCGGACCAACACTGGACCAACATCGGACCAATACCGGACCAGGCCGGACCAACATCGGACCAGCTTCAGACCAGGCCGGACCAACACTGGACCAACATCGGACCAATACCGGACCAGGCCGGACCAACATCGGACCAACATCAGACCAGGCCGGACCAACATCGGACCAATACCGGACCAGCATCGGACCAGGCCGGACCAACACCGGACCAACATCGCACCAACATCAGACCAATACTGGACCAGGCCGGACCAACATCAGACCAATACCGGACCAGGCCGGACCAACATCGGACCAGCATCGGAACATCATCGGACAAACATCGGACAAACATCGGACCAATACCGGACCGACAGCGGACCGACAGCGGACCAACGCTGCCCGGTTCCGCACCGAACCCCAGCCCACACTTGGTTGGCCCCGCCCCGCCGGTCCACCGCGATCTGCAAACCGAAATTCGTCAAACCAGAACCACGATCGCCCATCTGACCATCCCACGGCGTGGCCACCGCAGCGATGTCACTACTGCTAATGACCGATTCATTAAAGGGACTATCCCACCTTCACATTATGTCAGTTGAGATAGCCATTTTGATGGCTTGGCATTGAAATTAAGTATGGTAGCAGTTAAAACAACCACAATGATCTAATCAAAAAGATATTCGAGTTTGATTTTGACATCTGTAAAAAATAAGGCCCATGTGTATTTGAATAGGGCCTCTAAACCGACAGCGTCGTCTCTCTTTACCCAACTGGTAATGATAGTCGACTTGTTTTAAGGTGAACCTTGTAGATATTTGCTACGTTTCAATGGTTTGTTTTGTATTCAAAGCGCCAGAATTGTCTCGAAATAATTGTACCCATACTTTGGCAGCGTAAAGGATTTATGTGTAGCTGTCTAGAGCTCAATATGACGTCATCAACCCAAATATTAAAACTTAAAAAAAACTGAGCACTGTTTGCGAGACACAAATGTCATAATCGTGTTCGGCAGCAATTACTTAATATTGTGCACCACAAGCGGCGTACATTTGACAACTTTTGGGAAGCTGGGACAGTCCCTTGAATGAAAACATTTCTCCGCCGACACCACGGGTCAAGGTGGCGCCGACTGGCGGACAAAACGCCTCATTTACGCGCGATTGAATGCTTGTAACTGCGACAATGCCGGCGCGTAGCGGCGATGAATGCCGCGGCCGCAGACAGCTGGCGGCGAGCGGCGAACGGAGCGAAGACGGCACTAAACCGTGACACACTAGCGCGGTCTAAATCGGCTCCAACCTAAGACGATGACAGCTTGTCAAGTTCCACCAGGTTTCGCCAGGGTTCGGATGATATCAGCCGAGAGAGTGCGGACCCCCGCCTCTGTGCCACCGACAGTGGGCTGCTATCAATTATGGCCGCGGCAGACCGCTGGTGGCATCAGATAAACATTGGCTCACGGGCCTTGTTTGGCACGCCGCGATACAACACTACCCGATAAACGAATGACTCAGCAACGCGCGCTGCCCCGCGCGCTACCTCGCGCGCTGCCCGGCGTAGCTTCTTTCCCATGAAGCGGCCAAACTCCCGAGACGGATTCGTCGCTGGAGCAGCGTCCGGCCCTCTGCGTACACATAACAACCGATCAATCCGAGCCGCGGTGGTAAACACGGTGATGGCGGAGGCCAGGTGTGCCGCCCCCGCCCCCGCTCAGGGCGTCACCCAGCCCTGACGCCCCCCCGTCACCCCTCACCTGGTGACGTCATGCATGCCATCTCGCCCCGCCGGCAGATGGGGTTAGCATATCAGTGTCGATCCGTAGCATGCCACCCAGTCCCCGCACCACGCCACGCCACGCCACCCGCCAGTCGCCACGCTATCCCACCCGCCAGTCGCCACGCCACGCCACCCCGCCAGTCGCCACGCCAACCCACCCGCCAGTCGCCACGCCACGCCACCCGCCAGTCGCCACGCTATCCCACCCGCCAGTCGCCTCCCCACCCCACCCGCCAGTCGCCACGCCACCCCACCCGCCAGTCGCCTCCCCACCCCACCCGCCAGTCGCCACGCCACCCCACCCGCCAGTCGCCACGCCAACCCACCCGCCAGTCGCCACGCCAACCCACCCGCCAGTCGCCTCCCCACCCCACCCGCCAGTCGCCACGCCACCCCACCCGCCAGTCGCCACGCCAACCCACCCGCCAGTCGCCACGCCAACCCACTCCGCCAGTCGCCACGCCACGCCACCCGCCAGTCGCCTCCCCACCCCACCCGCCAGTCGCCACGCCACACCACCCGCCAGTCGCCTCCCCACCCCACCCGCCAGTCGCCACGCCACCCCACCCGCCAGTCGCCTCCCCACCCCACCCGCCAGTCGCCACGCCACCCCACCCGCCAGTCGCCACGCCAACCCACCCGCCAGTCGCCACGCCAACCCACTCCGCCAGTCGCCACGCCACGCCACCCGCCAGTCGCCTCCCCACCCCACCCGCCAGTCGCCACGCCACACCACCCGCCAGTCGCCTCCCCACCCCACCCGCCAGTCGCCACGCCACCCCACCCGCCAGTCGCCACGCCAACCCACCCGCCAGTCGCCACGCCAACCCACTCCGCCAGTCGCCACGCCACGCCACCCGCCAGTCGCCTCCCCACCCCACCCGCCAGTCGCCACGCCACCCCACCCGCCACGCCAACCCACCCGCCAGTCGCCTCCCCACCCCACCCGCCAGTCGCCACGCCACCCCACCCGCCAGTCGCCACGCCACGCCACCCGCCAGTCGCCTCCCCACCCCACCCGCCAGTCGCCACGCCACCCCACCCGCCAGTCGCCACGCCAACCCACCCGCCAGTCGCCACGCCACCCCACCCGCCAGTCGCCACGCCAACCCACCCGCCAGTCGCCACGCCAACCCACCCGCCAGTCGCCACGCCACGCCACGCCACGCCACCCGCCAGTCGCCACGCCACCCCACCCGCCAGTCGCCTCCCCACCCCACTCCGCCAGTCGCCACGCCACGCCACCCCACCCGCCACGCCAACCCACTCCGCCAGTCGCCACGCTATCCCACCCGTCAGTCGCCACGCCACGCCACCCGCCAGTCGCCACGCCAACCCACCCGCCAGTCACCACGCCATGCCACCCCACCGGCGGCCCAGGCCACCTCGCACGCCAGCTGCAATGTTGCACGTGTGAAGCGTACGCGGGTGGCACCGCCGCCCCCTGGCGCTGCCGCCCGTGTTTGCTAGCCGACAATGGCTGAACCCAGCTGCGCACAAGGTCAGGTGCCGACGTTCCCTCCTCATACACATGCACACTGCACGCCGATAACATTTCACTGTGTGGGCGCACGACTACGGGCGAGCCACGTGAGAGCTTCAAAACGGGCCAACAGATGTCTCTGCCTCCGCGCGACCCGTCACGCTGTCACGCCGGTCACGCTGTAACGGCTGGTCACGCTGTCACGCCGGTCACGGGCCAGTCACTCGTATCTTGTCGCCGCTAGCTGGTGACGACGCCGGTGGTTTCTAGTCGTGTATAACAAAATGGAGCGATGCCATCACGCGCAGCCTGAGCGCGCAGTAATTGAGAGCGCTCGTATCGCAATTACTGTGCATTGTTGCAGGATGAGTGGCGGCTTCGGCAATGGCGGCCGCCCAGTGTAGCGGCTGTCGGACCGCCAGTTTATGCGTGTCGACGCGTGACTGGTGCAATGGAGGCCAGCCGAGCGCCGAGTCAGGCACGCAGGACCAGGGTAATACAACAACGGGTAGAACAGTAAGGAATGTAACGCCCAAATTAATTAGACAAGATATAATTTGTATCGTAATTGTTTTGTGTATTATAAATTGAAGGTATTGTTTGCTATCAATAATTTGTATTTGCATACATTATATCTTTATTTATTGAATTAAACGCCAGCAAATATACGAAGTAGTAGTCCAAGTAGTGTATTTGCAGTACCTGTAGTAGCATTTGGAAGTGGTCACTGGTCATATTAAACTCTACTACGAAGTAGTAGTCGAAGTAGTGTATATTTCAGTACTGTAGTAGCATTCGGAAGCGGTCAGCGGTCGTTCCGACATTTTTTAACCTCCAAGTCCATGTATCCCCTTAAAGGAAATAGTTCACCTTCAACATGGGATTTTGAACTGAAATAGCAGTTTTGTAGCCCGTGTTGAGAAATCCTTATCTGCAACTTCTCTTCGCTGAAAAGACTCTCCAGCTGAAGATATTTGACTTTTTGGCGAAGAAATGCGGCGCATATATGATATACCGTACCGTCTGAGGGTGCCAGCACTGCATGGAACATGCGCAGACCAATAACGCACACCATAACATTAATAATTTACGATCTTCTGTCCCGAATTGGCGCGATGTAGAACCATTTTTGAAGAAAAAACTGTATTAAAAAATATAATAAAATCGTATTCTGAAAAATTCCCGAAGGTGAACTATTACCTTTAACGCCCGGAATATCGAAACATGATAAATAAAAACGTTGTAGCTAAGGCTTGTAGCTATCTGTTCCAGACGTCAGATTTAAAATATGTATCATAGGTTACGAGCCAGCCTCGTCTGAAAATCATCGATTTAACATGGGAACCCTATGGAGTAGTAGGTTTTCAACGCCCGAACGCCCGAGTGCTGCCAACAGTTACTGGTGGGGGCTGCACAGGACAAGCGGCCGCATGATTCGTAATTCTCATCACGGGGCTCTATGTGCGGGGAGTTATTATGAGGGGCGGTGGAGTCATGGTGCAGGCATGGATTACCTAATACTAGGTAAGCCATGGTGCAGGGTGGTGTAGGCTCTGGTTAGATGGTCTGTCCACCGTCCTAGTTCTGTGTGCGAGATGGTCTTCATTCCATTAAAGGGAATAGGTCACCTTGAAAGTTGTCTTGAAGTTCAACCATACGGTGCATCTTGAGTTCAAAACTACGAATATGACTTTGGTTTGGACAACTGATGGATATATGTGGAGAAAGAAGTAAGTTTCTCTTTCTATTTCACGAGAAATCGTACGATAGCAGCTGGCGTTACGGCTCCCCCGCTCCGCCTGACGCCAAGTACAGTCTCTGACAAGGGGTCCTCCGTCCCACACACCCCGTCCTCTGTATTGAAATATTAATATTTTACGGTAGCCACCAGGGCCTTGTTCACGGTTCCCTGCGGTTCGGTGGTCACCAGCAGGCTCTAGCCCCGCCCCTTTCCTCATGCGTCATCACAAGCAGGCGTCTCCTGAACACTGAATGCCGCGACGCGCCACTTCGTGACATTCCATCCTGCGGTTGATCCGTACCGACCGCCGGAACATCAGCTGACCGCAGCCGTGTGACGTCACACCGTTCACCCAATCCCCACTCTCCGTCCTCCCCCCCTGCTGCCGACCATTGCTGGCCGCCGAACCGCAGCATTGTGAATATTCTCAACGCGAATATTCTCAAACGTGAATATTCTCAAACGTGAATATTCTCAAACGTGAATATTCTCAAACGTGAATATTCTCAAACGTGAATATTCTCAAACGTGAATATTCTCAAACGTGAATATTCTCAAACGTGAATATTCTCAAACGTGAATATTCTCAAACGTGAATATTCTCAAACGTGACTATTCTCAAACGTGAATATTCTCAAACGTGAATATTCTCAAACGTGAATATTCTCAAACGTGAATATTCTCAAACGTGAATATTCTCAAACGTGATGCAATATATGATGATGGCACTGTCAGGAGATGTAGCGTCGCGCCAGCAGTCAAGGAGTGCGAACGTACGAGAGTGAGCTCTGGTGATCAATATAGTCCATCATGGTGCTCGAGATGTGCTGTGGAGTGCTGCGTAGAACCGCGAGGTACCGTACTTCTACCGAGGTACTATTTGGAATCGTGATAGCGTCCTTCTTCGGGGTATTCGCGGTGCACAACCTCCGTGACCCGAGTTCGGGACTCAAATTTATTGCCAGATAAACAATCTCCAGAAGACAGGGGAAGAAGACACAATAGTCTTCCCCTGTCTAGATTATTGTCACAAAGGACGCAACATGTGCAACTCCAGCATTGTGCTGGACTACAAACCGGAGGATCTCGAGGCGGATCTGAAGGAAACATCGTACATTCACGCCATCTTCGGGTTCGGTCTGGTGGTTACCGGTGTGGTGGCGCTTGTCGGCCTCTGGCGCATTGATGCCCGCCTGATAGTGCCTTGGCTGGTCGCCAACATCCTCTGGGCCGTGACGATCGTCATCACAGTCGCCCTGCAGCATCACTACGGCTTCCATGTCTACGCCAACGTTTTGATTGTCCCTCTATTCGTCTCGGCCCTGTCTCTTCTGGACGTGGTCAACTACTGCTGGAATACCCCACGGGCGGTGGATGCCGTATGACGTCATCATTGTGGTGCCAGTCGGAGGGGGACGCCCCGCGACCGCAGCGGCACGGCCTACAGACGAAGCAAGTCGTGAGTTATCATACATGAGATAACTGAGTTTCTGGCCAGCACCAGACGCAGCGCGGCCGCCCCCGGACGAGGCAAACAGCACCTCGCGCCAACGGACAGACGTGTCCCGAAAAGGCACAGCCCCGCGCAGACTGACGCAGGACGGCGGCGGGCGGGGAGGGGAGGCGCCCGACTTGCCAGACATCCAGTCGCTCACGATTTCCAGCGCCGGTGATAGTCTCCGTTGATGATTCTCGCTGACAATACTCGTAATGCTGTGTATATTTATCCAATACGTAGTTATCGCCTGATGCCTATATTTATCGGTACATAGTTATCATCTGATGCCGTGACCTGTTTGATTTATGTCAATAAATCACTTCTCGAAAGACGGTCTATCAAGGGGCTTTCTTCAGAGGTAAAATGTGAAATGAAATAGAAACGCACAATCGACCACACAGTAGATCTGAGTATTTTTTACGACGCCAGTATTTCACCGATAGGTTTATCTACACTTAAAACTGTAAAAATCAGACAAAAACTCAGTTTTGCCACTTTCCAGCGGTGTCGATTTTGTTAACGATTGGAGGGCCGAACAGGGACAGACGGATCCAAGGGGAGCCTATAAGCGCCATGGCTTTACCGAAACCACCGAAATCGGCTGAAAATTAACTCATTTTAAAGAAATTATAGGCAACTTGTACAAAGGAGAGTATTTTATAAACAATTCATAATGCAAAAACAGACGAAATCGCATGAGTTTTGGCATTCTGTCGGACTCAAACCAACGTTTTTGGCCGGTCCGCATCCGCCAGAAGGCCCGAGTCCTTACTTTATCAGAAGCTTGGTTTTCCATGGATCACTGTGAATGAAACCTGTATGTTTCAGGTAATCTGCGGCCAGAGACAAGGCGGATCCAGAAAGGCAAATAAGTTGATTTGGGGAACAAATCCCAAAAACTCTCACACATATAAATTCACCGGATTTCGGCTTTATACATGAAGAGGTGATTTAAAACAAACTTTTGTTAGTAAAAGCTGCGTAGATTTTCTTTCGAAATAGGAAACGTGTCATTTTTTTGCCGATTGCAGGCGGTTTGGAAGTCTTGGCCGCTTTGCCCCCTCTTGGATCCGCCAGCGGCCAAAAACATTGGGGGGGGGGGAGGGGGCGAGGGCCACCCCAAAAGTATATAAATCGACACCTATGCCACTTTCACAACGGTTGTTTACGTACAAGCAGCCTGCGTATATATACCTTAAGTCCGTCATTATTGTGTGCAATAACTTCAATATCCAAGCTACCATATGCATGACGTCATACAGTGAATTTTTTTTTTGTACGGCCATGAAGGAGAAAAGAGAAACATGCCCATTTTTCGACGGATATCCATCTATCGTCTAAACAAATGCCATATTCCTTTTTTCAGCTCACAATACCCCGTATAACCAAATTTCAAGACAACTTCCAAGGTGACCTATGCCCTTAAAGGAAATAGTTCACCTTATAAAAATTTACCCAACACGACTTGATTATATTTTTTAATACAATTTCTTTTTATATTGTCAAAAATGGCCTTATATCGCGCCGATTCAGGACAGAAGGCCGTAAAATTTTATTGTTTATCAAAACTATATGCATACTCTCTGAGTCAGAGTCCTGACGTCACGCGAATGTAAACAATGGTTCAGCCAATCAGATTCGAAAGTAGTCGCGTAAAGATAGACTCGCATTGGAGATGTGCCAACCGGCGGCCGGCGTTCGCTTGCTAGCACCAACTGCAAGCTGATTGGCTGCTGGTATAGCCTCTGTCCGGTCTAGAACCAGTACAACATTTTTTTTCGCCAGCACCGCATTCCATCGCTAAAAACTCAAATATTCGGCTGGAGTCTTTTCAGTCAAGAAAACTTGCAGATAGGGGTTTCCCAACACGGGCTACAAAACTGCTAGCTCAGTTTAAAACTAATGTTGAAGGTGAACTATTTCCTTTAAACTGATAAAAACTCAGTGCGCGCCGCAACATAATTGCGTCAGACAAGTCCATCACCAAAATCTATGTAGCATCGTCTAACTTAGGCAAAGCCAATCACGTCACACGCCCCGATATTATGCGACATGAGCACATCGGTTTGCCACTGCCGCTGTCTTGGGCCCGGCATGTCAGCTGTTTCAGGAGCTCCGAAACAACAGCACACCGCCCCCGACAGCAAGTGTTCCTCTTCCACCCGTCAACTCCACCACCAAGTGTTCCTCTTACTGACTTACAACTGACGGCCCATCCACGGCAGGTGTGAACAGACATTGCCTGCGCCCTGCACTGTCCAACACATGGCGGGTCTGGGTTCAGCCGCTGTTACAGTCATGTACCCGATGTCTCCTGCCGATCCTTGTACCCGTTGTCCCCGTCTCCCCGTGGTTCCTGATCCCCTGATCCTTAGTCCCTACCCTGGTGACAACACAGTATCGCTCCACAGACACAGTACCACATACCGTCCCAGAAGCGCGTGACCCCCCCCCCCCTCCCCCACACACACAGTCCTCCCCCCCCCCCCCTCCCTCGCGCGGCCGGCCGACAGGAGCAGGAATGTGTCGCGATCTGCGCGTGAGTGGGTGTCAATCGGCGTGACTGATACACCGTGACACCGGTCGTCTGACACACTGCGACAGCAGCGCGTATTTGGCACAGTGCTGTCGGCGTCGTATTGCGCCATGGGCACAGCAGCACACCTTTAATTTAAAATAGAAATGCAGGCAAGCTGACTAGTCAATTTAAATTAGCCGTCACAACTACAGTACGCAGTCAAGAAGGCGAGGCACGTCGAGACCGATCACGATACACAGCATCGCGATCTTCAGCAGCTACGATTACACCGTTGGAGTATCCAGTTTGAGGGATAGAAAGTCATATCCATATCCATAAAAGAGCTGTCAGAGTTTCAGACGTTTCACTTTAAACTTTCGACGTTCCAGTGAACGTCATTTAAACCAAGCACGCTGCGAGAACCAAATGCGCGCATGTGTCCTAAATTAACCCTCACGTTTCATGCATCCATTACAATATATCGCAACTTCTACCAGATCCTGCCAAACGCATGCATGCACTCTATCAGGCACTAAAACTGTACGGCCCGAGTGTGGATATTTTCGGACAAAGCAATGCCCGCTGGGTCTCTGACCGCACACCGCTGTCCCAGCCGACCCCAGCCGACCCGGGGGCTGGCCGACCGGCTGGCTGACGGGTCGGCTGGCTGGCATCTCCGTAAATTAGCCTGTCGCTGCCGGACGGCTGCCTTTGTCAGCGGCCAGTGCCGCCGCCCCGGCCAATGTCCGCGGCGTGTTTTATCGGTCAGCGAACGTCCCATGCCCGCTGCCAAAATTCAGCGAACGTCCCATGCATGCGCTGCTTCTAAATTAGCCGCGCATCCACTGGCTGCGCCATTACTGACGACGTTTGCGCCACAACTGACGACAAGCAGACGGTAATTTGTCGGTACTTAGGTCGTGTCCGCGATTAGTTTTTTGGGTGGTCACACTTGGTTGGATCTTCCCCGCCGCGCAAATGCGCAGCTATCATCTTACGCGCCCGGTAATCACAAAGATAGAAGAAACAATAATACCACCCTGCTAATCCGCCACCATTCTAATGACATCACGCAAACCTGAGGCGAGCTGCCGCTGCGCAGACGACGGATCCGCACAAAAAACTCGGCAGAAGCGCGGACCCGGCCTAGCGCGACCTCCCGTGCCGCACGGCTCGCCGAGCTCGGAAGTCAAATGCCTCGTCGAGGTCGATCAGTTCGCAAGCGCGTCCTCCCCGCAACCACGCAACATCCGGAAAGCGCGTCGGAACTACGCAACATCCTCCGCCAAAAACGCACGCGCATGCAGGTGGAGCGCGACCGTGGGTGGTTCCGGCAGTCGCGTTCAGTCCATCCTGAAAGCCAAGCGAGCGGCGACCGCTTCCAGCTCTTTCGAAGCGTTCAAAGCGCACTCCAAACCAGCCAATGTGTGTGGACATGCAGTTCAAACAGTGTGTCTGTTTTTCGCGGAGGACCGCCAGCCACAAGGCCCGCCCCGCGCGCGCGCATGCCTCTCCTCTCATATGGGACCACTTACGCTTGATATACCGTTCGCTGACGGGATCTGAAAGAGCACAGTGCCGGTTAGATCGAGTATTTACACGGGTTTAGAGAGATAGCCCCCCACCAGAGAACGAGAAAGCCAGAGTGAGGACAGTTGAAAGCCGATAAGCAAGATACTAAAACACAGTGCATACCCATGGTAATACATAACACAGATATCCCCAAAAGCACAAAGATAAAACATAAACCCACGGAGACATTCATAGCATTGGTACCTGGAGGACGGCAATAGCCAAAGACATCCCAAACTACGACACAAGCAAATACAACGTGAGACATAATATGCAGAGTAAGCGAGTATGAAAGAGAAACGCGACTAAGATAGATTAGGTACCACCTACAAGGCCAGTGATAGAGTCAGAGTTGGCGGCGAGGCCAGCGGCGTCGGAGCCAAAACTACCTGTCAGACCACTGCGCTGAGCTGGCGAGCTTCGTGTTTTCGCGATAGACGCCGACCTAGATGATAAGTCAGTAACTGGGCATCTGACTGGCACACACGCCTCTGACTCGGAGCTGGCAACCGCAGCCGGACGCAACAGCTGATCCCCAACTCAGGTTCATTCAAAACATGAGCATGTTCGTCCGCTTGCTAGGGCTTGCGACGGCTCTTTCGGTGAACAGCGAGACATGCGCGATTTCTCTGCAGGACCGCCGCCAGTTTAGTCTTCTGTGAAGAATGGAAGTCCAAGTATGGTTCTGATGACGAATTAATGTCTCCTGAGAAAGACGAATGCTCCGAATCTGATGTCAGATGTCTCCGAATCTGATTAACATTCCTCTTGCACTTTGCAGTACTGAGAGCTCTCCCATGACGCCGTCTTGCAGGATGCCAGAGCCACCAAAATGGGCTCTCGCCATCAGCCTCAATGTCAAGACTGGAATTAATTTACCACGACTGGATACACAATGTAATATCAAAAACTTCAACAAGGCACCAGCACAGGCAAGGCAAGGCCTCCTTGGTATCATTACCGAGCGCCACCAGCGACATTATCGGCATCTGACTCTCTGACAGCAGTCCCGCGCCAACGTCCCGAGCTTCGCCAGCTCTGGCTTCTGACCGTGGCCCTGTTCACTGCCGCGCCAGCGCTCTTCTGCAGAGCTGTAACGGCATTGTCTTCGGGTGAACCACTCTGTACTCGCTGCCGGTTCAACTCGGAAAAGCGCAGCTTAGGTAAACTCACCTCACCTTGGCCCAGCTCAGCTCAACTCATCCCAGCTCAGCCCAGCTCAACTCCTCTCAGCTCATCCCAGCTCAGCCCAGCTCCTCTCAGCTCCTCTCAGCTCAGCTCAGCTCAGCTCAGCTCCTCACAGCTCAGCTCAGCTCAGCCCAGCTCAGCTCAGCTCAGCTCCTCTCAGCTCAGCCCAGCTCAGCCCAGCTCAGCCCAGCTCAGCTCAGCTCCTCTCAGCTCAGCTCAGCTCAGCTCAGCTCAACTCATCCCAGCTCAGCCCAGCTCAGCCCAGCTCAGCCCAGCTCAGCCCAGCTCAGCTCAGCTCCTCTCAGCACCTCTCAGCTCAGCTCATCTCAAACCATCCCAGCTCAGCTCATCCCAGCTCAGCTCATCTCATCTCAGCTCCTCTCAGCTCGGCTCCGCGCGGACGGTGACTCAGCCGGGCCGGTATTTGTGTGCGGCGTTTGGCAGGTGGCGCCGGTGACGTCATCATTCACTCAGTGACGTCACCGGTTGACAGGGCCTTACCGGGAAGGTCAGCCGCGTCTGAGAGCCCCGCGGCCGGCGCCACGTCCGCGCGAAGCCCAGCCACGTCCCGCGAGCACAGCCAAGGCATGGCGCATTACTGTCTAAGTGGTTAGTGTTGCACCACGGGTGCTCATCGGTGGTGCTATCAGTGAAAGACTTCCGACTGAAGGTCTTCGTTTGGGCAGTTAGACCAGTCTCCTTGCATAACGCTTTCCTGGAAGTTGGGATTAATTGCTGCGGCGGTTTAATTGTTCACCGGGAACGCCTGAACACGTTGAACAAGTTGAACAGGAACTCGATAACGATCTGCAGAGTCGGGGGTTAATCTTTGCAGATGCCGACACCGGACGAGTAAGTGCAATGGCCACCACCACCTCGACACCCACGTCCCGAACTCAAGACTCGGTCTCCGTCGCCCAGCCGCCGCCGTCAGCGTCTGTCTACGTCCAGGCACAGTTCGCTACTCCCGGGGGCCAACTCACCCCTGTAGCCGTCGGTGATGACCTGCTGACAGTCGTCCTGACGGGTGGAGAGCGGGCACTGCCAGAGGGCTCCGCTCTTCTCCGTCTTGGGCTGCAGGTTCTTCCCCAGCGGCGCTCCAACCAGCAGCCTGCGGACACAAGAGACGGTCTGTAAGCAGCAGTCATGACACTGGCTTCCCGCCCAGCGCCAGCCACTAACCGCCCGACCGTGGTTCGATGAGGAATTTATATCGATGAGGAATTTATATCGATGAGGAATTGAGTACATGAGTTACGCTGCACGAATCTCGCACGTGGATTACACTGCACGCGGTTCACCAATGGTTAAAGGTTCACCTTCGGAAATTTTTCAGAACACGATTTTATTATATTTTTTAATACAGTTTCTTTTTTTCTTTTCAAAAATGGTCCTACATCGCGCCAATTCAGGACAGAAGGTCGTAAATTATTAATGTTATGGTGTGCGTTATTGGTCTGCGCATGCTCAGACCAGTGCTGGCACTCTCAGACGGTACGGTATATCATATATGCGCCGCATTCCTTCGCCAAAAAGTCAAATATCTTCCGCTGGAGTCTTTTCAGCCAAGAAAAGTTGCAGATAAGGATTTCTCAACACGGGCTACACAACTGCTATTTCAGTTCAAAATCCCATGTTGAAGGTGAACTATTTCCTTTAATGGCCCGTCTACCGCGGAAAGACAGCTCCGCTGGCAACCCCGGATACGCAGTTCTTCTTCAGTTACGGGCCCCGCCAGAGCGTACAAAACACGCCGATCATCATTTATTTGTCCTTTCTCTGCCGCATCACTCCCTATCATGATTGCACTACGGGTCATCGAGCAAAATATTTAGCAACGAAAACGTTGACCGGACGCCCTAGACTTCCCTTCACCGGGTGCGGACATCCGTTGGGCGGCCAGCGCCGACCACAAAACCACACACAGTCTGAGAACCGACGCCAACAAACAGTCTGTGAATCTGTGAACCGACGTCGGCAAATGCCACTCGTGCCAAACTCGCGACTCTCAAATAGCGAAAGGTCAAACGGTGGGCTCGACTTTGCAGCAGAGTCCCACAATGGTGTACAATTATAGCCGTGTGGGGCGTTGTGCAAGGCGATGGCTGGATATACACGGGTCAACACCAGACTGGATATTGATTCAATTTTTTTGGAACGATTCAATCATGATTCATTTTGGAATCTGAATGATTCAATCATCGTTCGATTCACGGATACAATTTTGAGAATTGATTCTTTCCGATTCAAAGAATCAAAGCAAATATTTTAATCGATTCATGTTTGATTCAACATTTAAATATGTATATGTAATGAATTCATGTCAAATCAATACAAATGGACACATATATATGTTAATTAAAAATTGTTACAGCAATACTATTTCAATATAAATTAATGTAGCCACTGGGACTGCATGTATTTACACAATTTACCAGTATATCTACCTGAATCGTTAAGAATCGTCAAATCTCTTGACCCAATCAGCCTTGATTTGATGCGGGGTTTTGATTCAATCACGATTCATGAATCAAAAGATCTGGTGACGAATCAATGATTTTTTTATTCAAGGAATTTTGATTGAACGATTCCAATCGATTCAATCAGTATCGAATCAATAACCAGTCTGGTCAACACATAGCGGCGCTAACTCGATACACGCCGCACCGAGAGTGACTGACACATTTGGGCGTCCGAGTATGAAATCCGCCACAATTTAGACCAATGTTGGACATCACATGACGCATGGCGATACAGCAGATACCAAAAACACTAAGCGAACCAGGTTCATTGTGATGTGAGGCCCCTGCATACCACATGACCATGCCTCATATGGCGTCCCTATGTCCAAAATCGCTCCAGATACTTCCAGATACTGAAGGTTCCAGGTATACTGAAGGTCATGAACCCTGCTCTCGGTAGCTTCACCACAAACCACCAGATACCCTCTACAACCCCTCGCCTCCGAGCGCCTCGACACCACTCAGCACCAAGACCTCGACACCAGTCAGCACCAAGGAAGGGAGCGATATCAGTGTCCGTCCTCTGTGGCCGCTCAACGTCCGTCACCCAGCCATCACCCGGATCTTCGAGAGCACGGGCAACACTGGAATAGATGCCCAGGTATGCATAATACACACAGTCAGGTTTATCAGACCTGTCGTCGACACCAGCAGCAGCGGCGGCAGTGTGGACTGGACCATACCGGGACGGACGTAGTGCACAGTGGTGGTGCACCGTGGTGCACCGTGGTGTGTGCACAGTGGTGGTGCACAGTGTTGGTGCACCGTGGTGCACAGTGGTGTGTGCACGAGGCGATGCACGTACCACCCTGTGCCCGTGAACGGTGAAAGGTGACAGGCGACGTCGTGCCGGCGTGCACCGCACGTGTTGTATACCATCACCGAATGTCTCCGATAGTCACCGAGTGTCACCGAGTGTCACCGAGTATCACCACGAGTCACCGATAGTCACCGAGTGTCACCACGAGTCACCAAATGTCACCGAGTGGCACCGAACGTCACCGAGTGTCACCGAGTGTCACCGAGTGTCACCGAGTGTCACCGAGTGACATTGTGTCACGCTGCGAGATGTGCGATATGGTCGCTATTGTGCACATGCTAGGCTAGCAAGTAGCAACATATTGGGTATCGGGTGGGGGGGGGGGGGGGGGGGCAGTGAAACTGTGATCTCGTTTTGAGATAACCCCAACCCACCTATGGAAGATTTCTTTACAGATTTGGGCTGCTCTCGTCTTGGCGAACCTTTTGTCATCCAAAACCTTTCTCACCAAGCACAAATTCAGATTTTAGCCACAAAAATGGCCGAAAAGTGAGGGGGCCATGCCCCCCCCCCCTGTTCCTATGCCTATGCGTGGGAATGTGGACACCTTGGCAGACACGTGTCCGCGGTCTGGTCTTGTGTCTACTAAGCTATCTTGCATGCATGAATTCCCCTCTTCATTCGAACGGAAAGTCCTGCACAGTTCGCGCTAGTGCCGATAGGATTTTGCAATACTTCCGGTCATTCGTCCTAAAGCAAAGTCCCCAGTAGTGACAGTATCGATAGTGATAACATACATTCATCAAGCATTCTGTCTTGGAAACAAAGCCAGCTGACCACGCTACCAATCAATGTCAACTATTCGGACATCAGAGTGTCGGAATAAAGAGAAACGCTTTGCCAAATAGAGTCGTATGTAGGTAAAGATAATTGTTCTTGAAACGCCTAATCGCATACAGAGATAGCCCGTACACACTGTTTTAAGCGTGTCATTCTGAAGGCTCTGCAAATTAACTGGCAGTTAGGATAACTTTGCTCACTAAATACCTTCTTCCACTTTTGCGAAACTGTTGAGCAGGCTCGATAGGTTTATCGCAGAATGAAACGTTAAGCATCATGTGTGCCTAAGCTTCGTAAGCGAACTAAGCCAGCTGTCGTGCTGATAAGGCTCTGTAGCGACCAGCCCACCCTGTAAGCGTCCAGCCCAGCCCAGCCCGGCCCAGTCCAGTCCAGTCCAGTCCAGTCCAGTCCAGTCCAGTCCAGCCCAGTCCAGCCCAGCCCAGCCCAGCCCAGCCCAGCCCAGCCCAGCCCAGCCCAGCCCGGCCCGGCCCGGCCCGGCCCGGCCCGGCCCGGCCCGGCCCGGCCCGGCCCGGCCCAGCCCAGCCCAGCCCAGCCCAGCCCAGCCCAGTCCAGCCCAGCCCGGACCAGCCCGGACCAGCCCGGACCAGCCCTTCCCTATCCCCCCACCCCACCCGAACCACATCACCATATCTGCACAGAGGACAGACAGGTGAGAGGGGCGGCTGCAGTCCCTCGACGTCACCCTGACGTCACCCCGACAGCACCCCTGCCCGGCGTGCGAACAATAGCACCCCTGTACAGCTGACTCAGACATCACCGTAAATTTGCTCCCAGGTGTGAGGCGCCGACTCCCAGCTGTGGATGATTAGTACCCTTACAGTACACTGGCAGTGCAGGGTGCTCAAAACACACACACACACACACACCCCGGAAAACTGAGCAAATCCAACCGCAACGACCCTCACGCGAACCGCACCGCGACCGGTGACCCGCCAGCGCCAGAACGGGCTCCAGAACGAGCTCCCCTCGCGCGGACACGCACTCAAGTACACAGATCGTGCCACTTCAACCGGCCGCAAGCCGGGTTCAGCCGACATTACCATGATGACAATGCACGCTCCTTCGCGCCTCGCATCAGGGCATTCCACGCGCGCGCGTGCGCGGGCATTTGACCTGCGGCGGGCGGGCGCACATGGCGGCGGAGGTCCGGAGAAAGCCGGCCCGAGGTGCTGCCACCTATGTGCACCGGATTAACGGGTCATCACGTCCACCGCGCGGCCGTGCGCCTCCGGGTCGCGTCGGAGAGCCGCGAGAACGCGTCACCGAACGCCGCGCTCCACTAATTGAAACGGCGGGAGAGCGGACAGCTGCCGCCGCCGCCGCCGGCGGCGGCGGCGGCGGCGGTGGCGGCAGCGGGACCAAGTTTGAGGTGACACCTGTGCGTTCAGGTGAACGCCAGGTCCAGCAGAGCAGCCGGACTAGGTCTGAGGCAGGTTAGACCAGGTTGGAAGTCAGGAAAAAGCAAGACAGGTGAGAAAGGAAATGGTGACGAGACAAGTTTATGCGATGATAATGGTTTTAGTTTTTGAGCGCCCGCCCACTGAGAACATTTGACGACGAGACAAGTCAACAATCAACATACGAATTTATGCCCAGATGATACGGCTTCAGACGTTTTCATACCAGCTGTTTCGCCATCTGCACCTATCTAATCGAGCAGCGTAGAGCCATTACGGGCGTGCTGCTTTGCCCAAGCAAGCCAAGCAGCATAATCTCCCGGAAGTGGACACGCCAAACATGTTATCGTCCGGCCCAAGGTCGTAGGTATTTAGCATAGGAATTGGTATATAACCGGCTCCTATGCCACAACCCAGCCTTCCTGTTGATTTCCTTACCATAAACATACCAAGTTCTCCCCCTGCACAGGTCGCTGGTCAGTGGCCAAGGTTCCATTCCTCTGTCTGTAGGGTGAAACAAGGGCGCCGCCACTTTCCGAAAGTTGGGGGGACAGAGGCATTCTGAAGTCAATTCCTTCCATGCACCGCCCATAGGCGTAATGTTAAAATCCGAAAATGTTGGGGTGGGGGGGGGGGGGGGGGGGGACGCCCCCCCCCCTGTGGCGGAGCCCCTGGGGTGAAAGGTCGTGCCTCGGACAGTCTGTGGGCTCCGTGTCGTGTCCATCTTAAATTACGTCCCACTGTCTCATCACGGCGGTTCGGAGAGCGCGTGACTGTCGCATCACGTCCGCGTGACGTCCGCGTGACGGTCGCGTGAATCCCGCGTGACGACAGTCGACACCGAGACCCTCACCGCCGACCCCGTGACCCCTGCTGACCGGCCCACGCGACCCGCGACCCGTCCGGACGCGACAAATGACCCAACAATCCAAACACACCTAGCAGCGCGGTAGCGCTGCCAACCGCGTCGCCAACACTCCCACCACCCCACTTACGGCCTCGCAAAAACGCGCGCCGTTGTCGCAAAACGCGCAAAAACGCCGCGTCGTGTTGTAATTGTGATCGGATTTCATGCTCGGCCGGCGACTGGCCGGCCCGGCGGGCGGGCGGCGTCTCAGGCTGGCCAGCGCGTGCCGCCTCCGATGAGAACCGGTCTGACAAGTGACTGGCAGAGGTGCGGACGCCGCGGCGATCTGAGCGCCTTGTGAGCGTCTATAGGCGGCGCGGCGGTCCGGGCGGCGGCGGGCGCCGTTCCAGGCGCTGGTCCAGGTGATCTGGGCGATCTAGCCGGCGACGAGGCGCCAGCGAGCCGCCGCGCCGCCGCGCCGCCGGCAGATTCGCCCTCATCTGTAGGCGCGACCAGTGACAAACATGGTGGTCGCATGGTGGGTGATGGGTGTGGGAAGGGCCGGGATGGAGATGGGTGTTTTCTTGGCTTCCCGGAAACACCTGCCGTTGAGGTGGGATGGCTAGAGGATGAGGACTAGTTGAGGGCCGACCGCCCCCGCGGCGGCGCATACCAGACCACGGGACGGCGCTTTGCTGAGGCGTGAGGAGTACAGGCCAGTTGTGAGGGTGTGAGGGTACAGGTGTGAGGGTGCAGTTGAGGAGGGCTCGAGGCCGTCTTCCCACGCACAACGCAGCCGGTCGACAGACCCCCCCCCCCCCCCCCCACCACCACCACCGACCCGGCAGTGGTGGGACCGGCTTGATGTCGCCGCGGGAAGGGACGGGGAATGGGGGAGGGGGGGGGGGAAGGGGCGAGCGCGGCTCGGGCCGAGGGAGGAAGGTGTGTTCGTGGCACGAGCCAAATCACCCACCTGAGCTGTCACCACACCCTGACACCGTTACAACGTGACGCAGGCTGTCGCACGCCCATGCGCGCATACGCGAGTACACTCGCGTACCTGACGCGCCCCACCGGGCCAGGTGTCACGCGACCCCTCCCCCTCCCTCCACGCCACCACCACCGCCTCTGCGCCATGTTTGCCTCCTCTGCGTCGTGTTTGCCGCAGTCGGCCCTGGCGCGTCAACACCGCCGCTAACTGGCTGCGCCCGGAAGCGACGCGCGCACAACTGAGCGCGGCGTGAGTGACGCGAAATCCCGGCGGGGCCGCCCCCGCCGCCCGGCGCAGGCCCAACGCGGGCTACGGCAAACAGGCCGAGTGTTGTGGACCGAGGTGCGGCCGGACGCCGGCCGACAACAACCCGATACTATCCGGCGGCGAATAATGGCGCCACGCCGCGCCACACCTCGCCGCACCGCGCCGCAGGCACATTCCTGGTGGCCGCTGGACGCGTGTGAATGCCGGTATACGGGGGAATCATGAGCTGCGCCGAACGCGCGCCTGAGCGCCCGCTGCTCGTCAGGGGAGGAGGGGGAGGGACGAATGGGGCGGAAAGGTGAGTGAGGGGCGAGGGCTCGATTCTCAGGTGGTGGATCGTGCTGATATGAATGAGGACGGCCGCCGGGCCCGGCCGTGGGACTCGGCTGCTCTCTGGATCCGTGGAATGAAGAGTTACGGGCTGGCGAGGGGTCATCTGAATAAGCTGCGGCACCCCCACCCCTCGTGAACCCGGCTCGGAACCATCCGTCAACGCCGACGCGTTCACAGGGAGATCGGGAGGAAATGAGGTGAGCGTGTGAAATTCCGCTGACAGACCTGTGAATCTACGCGCAATTTACGTCAGGGGCTGAATGAGCCAGCGTGTCCGCTTCATGTAACACATGCATTCAGTGGCAAGGCAGCGCAAGGCAATACAAGGCAACACAGCTGTAGATTGCCACCGTCCAAACGCTCTCGCGGGATTAGGCGAGGCTCGGCAGACGGAGCGTCCTTCCGTTGTGCTCGCCTCGTATTCTGGATGAATACTACCTCAGCCTTCGCGGAGGCATCTAACCATTCTGGCCTAGCATCTCTGTGGCCGACATCTCTGTCTATGGAGATGGTCGAGTCGGCGGCTTCCAATACGACTAAGTGCAGCGCCGACGGCGGACGGGGAGCTGTGTACGCCGCCAGCGATGGCTTCATCCGCGATGCCGGCGGATCCGTCACTGTCCGCCCGTCCGCATCCGTTCCATCCGCGGATGGATCGCACCCTCCGCCGCGCCGAGCCGCACCCCGGCGGCGACCCCATCCCGCTCCCGAGCCCGACCCTCGCCGCCGACCCGCGGCCCTCAGCACTGCCGGAGGTCCATCTAAAACAGATCTCGGCGGCGCGATGAAATACGAGAAGGGAGGGCCGCCGCCATTCAGGTGGGCCGGCCCGGAGCCCCTTTCGGAGTAGGGTGTCCGCCGCCCGTTTAGGCGTCTATCCGTCGGGTTAGCGAAGAATGCGAGCCGGATTCCAACGGAGAAGGTACGGAGAGAGGGCCGCGACCAAGTCTTCCCTACACCTGGCCCGTCAGATACCCCTACCCTCCGAAGCCACCACACCGCTGGAATACCTCTACCCTCCGACAGCGCCTACACCGCTGGAATACCTCTACCCTCCGACATCGCCTACACCGCTGGAAGATTAACGCCTTGGCTCGGCCGGCGCGCCCCCAATTCCCCCAAACACGTGACGCCGTTGAATGGGCTCACCTAAAGAATGGTCAGTCAGCCATGCCTTTCCCTGGGCGGACCACTTAGGAAACTCGTCACGTGACCATCGTTGGGCGTCAGTTTCGCCGCCCGGACCCGCGCGCCCACTTTGCCGTGGTTATTTATTACTAATGATGGCACAGCACAAGACAACAGACGCGGGATGGCCCCCCGAGGAGAAAGCTCGGGGCGCCAGGGCATCTTCAGAACGCCATCTGCGGTGGCAGAGGCGTGAGTACATCCACGAGCGCATCCACACACAGGCGCATTGTCTGTGGATGACCATGGCTAAGCATCTCCCGCAGTTCCGTTCGTTTCTCACACCCCAGGGCCAAGGGCGCCGCCACCTCCCGAAAGTTGGGGAAGGAGGCTTTCTGAAGTCAATTCTTTTCATGTAACGCCCATAGGCTCAATGTAAAAATCGGAAAATGTTGGAGAGACACGTCCCCCCGTTCCCCGCTTCCGACGCCCATGCACAGGGCACACGGTAGCGGACCGATGAAGAGCGATAGCGGTTACTGGAGACCAGCTATTGCCCCGCGAGGCTCGCCAGAGAAGCCACTTGACCCCGGCACCTGCCGAAGGTCAAATGCGCAAACCGCCGTCCGCTGGGCGGCTGCGTCATCAGGCGGCTTGCGACACCTCTGCGGGCGCGGCGACTGACGAGAGACGCGAGAGAGGCTGCACCCGAGCTCTGACACCAGCACAGACACTGGCTCAGACACTGGCTCAGACACCACCTGAGACGCAGGCTCAGACACTGGTTCAGACACTGGCTCAGACGCCGGCTCAGACTCAGGCTCAGACACTGGCTCAGATGGCAGCCGGGGCGGAGTGGCTGAAGACACAAGTCATCGCATCCCAGCAGACACGAGCCAGGCCTCCCCGCAGAGCCCTCCCCATCCTCCCTCCCTCCCCCTTCCCGCCCGCGGACCCCTAGCGCACACGAAAACAAACCACGCACTAAAAACACACCGTAAATAAATACTCGGTCAGCCGAGCGGCGCGGATCACTGTGGGGAGAGCCAACAGAGGGAGACGGCTACAGATATAATGACCTCCCGCCGCCCGTCAGATTTATCCAGAAATCTCCGGCGCCGCGCTCTACCCTCAGGCAGACGGCGGACGTGACTGCGGTGAACGAGCGCGCCCCATTACACCACACATGGCCGAGATCACGGAGCCTGTGTCGATAAAAAAAAACTGGCCCCACACCGCCGACCGTGCCCAGAATTATCGCCCGATGACGTCACCGCCCCAGCCGGACGGCGGTGACGCAAAAACCGCCCCGGGCGGGTGGGTGGCACTGAGGGTATGTTGGCCATGAGGCTTCATCGAAGGCGGGACCAGAGGTGCCAAGCTTTATTTTCTTTCTGTGATAGCCTTATATAGAAGTAGATCTTCTCGGGGTGCCAAGCTTTGTTTTCTATCCACGATATTCTCATACAGAAGTGGATCTCGCTGGTTGTAAACTTCTCGCACACTTTTGGCGCTTAGCTTTTGCACATTTGTTAGTCCTCATTCCGATCCCTGATAAATTTCGTCACACACACACTGGAGCGTAAGCAAAGCAAACCGAGCCTAAACAGCAATGACGACCATACGCGTCCCCAATGCCCCGAAACAGCCTGCAGTTATACTGGGCAGTGAGCCAACCACCTCCATCTCTATCGCCACAACCCCATCTCTATATCGCCACAACCCTATCTCTATCGCCACAACCCCATCTCTATCGCCACAACCCCATCTCTATCGTCACAACCCCATCTCTATCGCCACAACCCGGTCAGCAGTTCAGCACTAGCTAGGTCCAGTCCTAACCATTCGTCAGCTGCTGAACGCTGGGTCCAAGCCATTCACAGTGGACCTACCGAGCTGAGTCGCCAGCTCAGCGCCACGCGGCGGCGGCGGCGGGGGGAGGGGGGTCGCTTCCACCTGACACCGGGGGAGTGAGGTGGGGTGGGGGGGGGGGGGGGGGGGGCAGGACCGGTCTGTCAGGCCGAGGGCCGAGGACGTTGCACGGGAGTGCACAGTGCAGTGGCCAGCGCGGCGGTGCAGCGTATCGCTTCTGCTGACACAGCGACGCTACCACCGGACGCCGGACTACTGTGACGTCATCAGGGGTACACCTTTCGGCTCTCAACGGCCAGCCGTTCACGCCGGCTGTCTGCTGGCGGAGGTGACGACACCGCCGCCGCTACCATCTCCGTGCCCCGATGTATTTCGGGACTGGGCCGGTTGGTCGGCCGACGCGTAACGTCTCGAGACCGACGCTGGCAGTCCGCTGCCTCCGGCGCATCCACGCCCACAAATCACGACATCGTTAGGCGCCGGTGTGGGCGCGTGTCTGTGTGTATGCGTGCGTGTTTTCCGACGGCGTCTGTCGACAGCGCTATCGACGCTCCAGCCACTCTCACCAGAGACAAACGAGCCAATAGCGCGCGATCGAGGCGGGGAAGGAGGGCGCACTGCGGTGCTTACAGCTCCATCACACTACAGGCGCAGCTCACAGGCGCAGCTCACAGGCGCAGCTCACAGGCGCAGCTCACAGGCGCAGCTTACAGGCGCAGCTCACAGACGCAGCTCACAGGCGCAGCTTACAGGCGCAGCTCACAGGCGCAGCTTACAGGCGCAGCTTACAGGCGCAGCTCACAGGCGCAGCTCACAGGCGCAGCTCACAGGCGCAGCTCACAGGCGCAGCTTACAGGCGCAGCTCACAGGCGCAGCTCACAGGCGCAGCTCACAGGCGCAGCTTACAGGCGCAGCTCACAGGCGCAGCTCACAGGCGCAGCTCACAGGCGCAGCTTACAGGCGCAGCTCACAGGCGCAGCTCACAGGCGCAGCTCACAGGCGCAGCTCACAGGCGCAGCTCACAGGCGCAGGCCGCAGCTTTAATTTGGTAGTACGGCGAGGATACGAGGATCAGACAAACCAGCAGAAGAGGCGGTAGCAGAGACTGGGGTAGGACTTTGATGATGGCGGGGGCGGTTCCAAGACCGGCAGCAGCAGCGGTGGCGGTGGCGGTGGCGGTGGCGGTGGCGGTGGCGGGGGTGGGGGAGGGGGCGAGAGGGGGCGGGCGGGGGCGGGCGGGGGCGGGCGGGGGCGGGCGGGGGCGGGGGCGGTCCAGCCCCGCAGAGGCGTGTCAGGCGGCGGGCACCGGTCCAGCACCCCAGCTCCCCATTAGTCATGGTGACATCATTCCCACTGGAAGCGGGTCGCGCGGCGCACAGCCGCACCGCGCGCTGGATACGCCCACGACCGACACTCAACGCACAGCTGCGCGCACCTGCGCTCCAAAATCCCTCCTCCTGGCGTTCTGATGGCCAAGGAGCAGCCGCGGGGCCGGAGTGGGGTGCGTTGAAAGGTCTACTAACCCACTGGGCTCGCTGCCCAGGGACGAAGGAGCGCCAGGAGTGCGAAGCATCACCCTTGGTGACGCCAGCGGGCGGTTACGATGCCTTCAGGTGGCCGGTGCGTCCGCGGGGCCAAGGTCGACCTGCCCCCTCCCCCTACCGTCACCCCGCCCCCGGCGCGGCCACCAAAACCGGTCCCGCCGTATCTGAGCCCGTGAGCCAATCGGCTCCTTATAAGGCGGTGACCGTGGCCGGCGCCGCACCGACCCAGTACCGACCCACTCCAGCCCGCCCGCCCCGTATATAGGACGCCCCGACATTTCAAATCATTTCAAATTGGCTCGTTTTGCCGCCTCTCGAGTCGATTGATGGCACGCACGTGAGCACCCCCACGGTGCGTCGGCGCGTGGGGTCAGCCGCAGACGCCGGCGCCGGGTGTGAGTCTCCAGACAGGCAGAGAAGAAGCAGAGAGAAAAGAGACGGACTGGGTCGGCTGGGTGATCGTGAAGTCATGTGTGGTCCAGTGGGGGGGGGGGGGGGGGGGGGTGGCGATCGTCTGCGATGCAGAGACGCAGCGTCGAAGCAGACTAGAGTCAACGTGTGGGAGAAGAGGGTGACGACGATGGTGATTATTTGAGTATAAGGGCGCAGCGACATCGAAGTAAGAACACGCAATGAAAATGACACAGAAGCAGATGATAGCTGGAGAATGACTAATGAGTACGTAAGCCCAGACACCACCGCCATCTTCTCCCGTTTACAATATAAGTAACAACAAACCAAACAGCTGATGGCGGCAGCGACAATGCTAGTGGGCGGGTCCGTCGACCGGTTCCAGCACTGCGCCGGTAACTTGGCACCGAGCCAGAGCCGGGTCTGGCACGCCGCACGATGACGCCACCCACCGCCCCCGCCCAGGCCCCTGCACGCTGCAGCGCGCAGACAAGTGCCGGGCCGTTGTTGCACGGACAGCTTGTTTATTTGTGGCCCAGCATCTGGTGTGGTCCAGCGTCGCGTTTGCCGCGAACCCCCGCTAATAAATGTCATTAGCGGCGCAACCGGCCGTCCGCTGCCGGCATACGCCGTCCATGTTTGTTTACCACGCTTTACGTCCTGCACGAGGTTGTACAATCGCTAGAATATCGCAAGAATATCGTAAGAATATCTCTGATGTAAAGTCACTAGAATATCGTAAGAATATCCCCAGCACAGACGTCATGACGACTGATCTGTGATCAGCGACGTTTCTACCAAGCGACCAACTGCCAGACTGCGAACACCAATTGCCAGATCACGATTGTCAGAACAGACAGATGAGTCCGTGTTGTTGCTGACCCAGCGGTTGCCAGACGCGTCCGTGTTGTTGTTTGTTCGCCGGTTGCCAGTGATGTCGTCAGAGGGTTCGGTTCACAGCAGCTGGCTGGCAGCTGACACTGCAAAGTGCAGCTCCCATGCTGATACTGTGGGAACCCGCCGCCCCGCCCCGCGCCCGCCCCCGCCCCCGCCCCCGCCCCCGCGCCCGCGCCCGCGCCCGTCCAGCCCAGGCTGGTCTCGAATCCGCCCAGTGACATGCATGCAGCATGGCCCACATCTCTGCAGTTCTGCAGAGTCTCAAGTGCAGTGTCTCAACAGCTCGGCGTGGCTCGGTCGCCTGGCCAGCAGATGCCACCCTCTGCACCACGTCACCCCTAAATGCCCGCAGTCGCTGCCTGTTAACCCGTCCAGCACCAGAGCCGCCCTTCCCAAGACGGAGCCGAAACACACAACACGACAACCAGCGTCACTCGCCGTATTCTCCAGCCACCAGGCCGCAATGGCGGCGCCACCATAGGGGCACGGGTGGCAAACTGCCACCCCTGCCGTGATACTGAGGTGGCATTGGCAATTTAGACCACCGTCAAAATTATACTGGTGCTGTTTTGCCAAATTTGTGAATTCCGGCCGCTGCGAACATATGGAACCCTTCGTCGACCAATGCACATTTTAGTCACGTTAGTCTATATTGCTATTCAAACTAATCGATCTAGTCATCACCATAATATTCGCCAATTTGACCGAAACTTTCTCTCTGGATCGGGTAATCTGACTTGACTTATCTCACCGAGAGCACGCCAATGCAACAGCTGTGCCGGCGCCACCAGGCGGGGCAGGACAGGGCGGCGGCAACGGGCAGAGCAGGGCCAAGCAGGGCGGGGCAGGGTAGGGCGTGACAGGACAGGACAGGGACAGGGACAGGGACAGGACAGAACGGGACAGAGGCGGGGCAGAGGCAGAGGGACAGGGCAGGGCGGAGGCAAGACAGGGCAGGGCAGGGCAGGGCAGGGCAGGGCAGGGCAGGGCAGGGCAGGGCAGGGCAGGGCAGGGGAAGTCAAGACAGGGGAAGGCAAGACAGAGGTGGGGCAGGGCAGACGCGCAATATGTTAATAACACAAATTGTGTAAATTAATTTCAACCCATGCACTGCTGGGATTCGCGCCAACCACAAACTGCCGGGGGGGGGGGGGGGCGGATAGCCGTCCCTAAGATCTCGAAAGCCACATGGCGTAGCGATAAGTGGAAAACGAAGTTGGATAATTCGAGACAAACTCTATCGAAAATATACCGGCCTTTTTGTAGGTTCAAGTCAATATTGAGGACGAGGTCACCAGAGATCATCAAAGGTTACATTTCGGCTATATGTGGGTGTCCTTAACAAAACCGTCTATTTATCGATAAGGATAGGACAAGGGGATAGACAAGGACAGGTGACAGGTCTCATCAAAATTGACCTAAGGTCAATAGTTAGGTCCGCAGAAGCCATTGAATTGAAAACATTCTAAAAATATAATTGTTAAGGAATAACTTTTCACAAAAGCATGATAGAGTAAAACAGATTTCACCATTGTGTTTTTGTCCCGGCGAGACACATCGAATGCAATTTTGGGTGACCTATTTAGGTCATATAAAAAACAATGGCCTGACCTGAGGTCAGGTCAAGGTCAGGTAAAGGTCAACTCTTACATCATTTGATTCGTCTCGACAATCAACATACAATGGCGAAAATTCCATTACTCTACCTTGATTTGGTAAATAATTATTGAGAAGAAAAAAACATACGTGACCTGGGGGTCATCTGAGTTGACCTCGTGGAGGTCAAAGAACATAAATTTGACATAGGGATTTGTATTTGGCACAGGAGTGGTGGATCTGGTGAAAACTGGTCAAATTTAGTAATTTCCTACGGCTTTATACCTACATGTTTTCATTTTAACCCATTGACTTATAATCGGGAGGTCACGAAATCGACCTCACCTTAGGTCACCGTTATAAAACAAATTGAGATACACGAATTGTAGGTTCTTATCACCTGATGACATCCAGTGAGTTTCAAACCGTTTTGTCAATCACTTTCGCTGTGGCACGACCGCAAACGTTTTGGAGGTGGGATCACCTAACTTGACCTGGTGACATGACCTGAGTTGACCTGATGTAAAAAAAAGATACACCAGGTGGGTAATTGATGTTAAAACAGCTGTGCTAAATTTGGCGGCGCTGCCGTGTTCCGCTATTAATTAAAAACCGTAGGGGCGGAAATCAACCCACCGGCAGTGCGCGTGTTAATAAACTTGTATGTTTATATCAATTACGAAATTATAACGAAATACTTGGACTTTTTTCGGTATTTTATCTCTACCCACCACAACATTCAACCTGTCTTGCATACTCGTTCCTTCTCCTAATTCCTGTTCAACGTACTAAGTTCCAAGATTAGAGGAGGGCGGGAGGGCAGAAGAATGGGGTGACCTCTTTCGTCTTTTTATTTGACATTTAGGACTTAGGAGACATTATACTATGGTACTTACAGAAGCTATGATTTGCTGTAGAAGACATTATATCATAGGTACTTACAGAAGCTATGATTTGATGTACTTATAAACAAGGGCGGCGCCACCTTCCGAAAGTTAGGGGGGGGGGGGGGGGAGACGGAGGCACTTTGAAGTCGATTCTTTCCATGCAACGCCCATAGGCGTAATGTTAAATCCGAAAATGTTTGAGGGGGGGGGGGGGGACGGGTCCCCCCGCCTCCGCCGCCAATGCTTATAAATCATCTACCATATGAAAAACCCGCTACATAGTTAATTAATCGTGGGGTGCTAGTGATAATGTATGGTTCCGGTATCAAAATAATATGTGCTAAAAATATTTGAAGAACTAGCAAAAATAGATATCAGCTAATTCATAACACAAAAATTGGACGAAATGTGTTGGGTTTTAACATTGTTTGGCGCGAGGTCTATATGAATTGTATTCTTCCGTGGCACTTCTCCCAGTACAGGATACATGCGTATTGCGTACCTTCTTAATCAATTTTGCCACCCCTGGCAAAAATCCGTGGCGCCGCCCCTGCACCAGGGACAGCCAGGCAACCCGACGCAGAGGGCACGTTCGTGGCGCGGCGCTGTGCGCCACACCCGCCGCGCGTCGACAAAAACGGCGCATCTCGGCGATAGCGGCGCACCCGGCTACGGTCTGTCGACGCGATGAGACAACGAGTCGTCGGCCTCGGAGGGTGCGGCAGTGGGACGTAAATGAGAGACGGCCGTGACGACGGGGCCTCCCACTACGCGACCCCACACGGGGAGGGCGGGAGGAACGGGGCGGCAGAAGAATGGGGTGACCTCTTTCGTCTTTTTATTTGACATTTAGGACTTAGGAGACATTATACTATGGTAAGGACACCCAATAAAAGGATTCCTGGGGGCTGGGGCATTCCACAGTTAGACAACCGGCGGGTGCCGTCCGACCATTCTTATTTTTCTTGAAAAGTTGTGCATTAGGGGTTTCAAAGGCGGGCAATTAATTCGTGGTGACCAACAAATTCCCCAAAAATATTTTCCAAAATACGGCCTGCCGTATTTTCCCAAGTTCACTGCATGTGTACAGGCCTAATTCTGACGACCTAATTCTCAATCCAGCGACAGGGGCGGCGCCACTCAGAGACTAAAACAGCGATTTTGAACATTTTTTTTTTCGTTTGGATCAGGATTAGTTGAAGAACAATTTGGCAATCACGGATATTCGATTTTTTTTGTCACGTGACCTCGTGACCTACTTTTTGCACCGTGACCTTGACCTGTTGTAAACTGAAATTAGCCTTTTCGTCTGAAGACGATTTGAGCTTCATTGATGTCCTTTCGTATAAAAAATACAAAGTGGGTTCGACCTGTAGAAACTACCTTTGGGTAAGACAAACATTTGTTTTCTCCAAATTTGCCGGCCGATCAATTTTAATTTTCTTGAAAAGTTGTGTACTGGGGGTTTCAAGGGCGGGGAATTCATTGAAGGTGACCAAAAAAAATCCCCAAAAATATTTTTTCTCAAGATAAGGCCTTCCGAAAATGTCCCAAGTTCACTGTGCAGGCCTAATTTTGACGACCAATAACTCCGTACTGGCCTCAGGCCTGGCAGGTCATATGGCGATCTGATGTCGGTGTAACAGGCACCAACCGAGAGGTGTCGTCGTCAGGAGTCACTCTGGACTTTGTTTCGAAAGCGTATATCAAGTAGATGTGAAGTTATCGACGGGCAGGTGCCCGAACAGCGTATTGTCAGCATTGCAAGACTCAAAAATAATTTGTACAGGTCGAACCCAACTTTTTTATATTTTTTACACGAAAGGAAATCAATGAAGCTCAAATCGTCATCAGACGAAAATGTTAATTTCAGTTTCCAAAGGTCAAGGTCACGGCGTAAAAAGTAGGTCACGAGGTCACGTGAAAAACTTCGAAAATCCGCGATTCCCAAATTGTTCTTCGACTAATCCTGATCCAAACAAAAACAATTTTTTATATATCAAAATCGTTTTTTTAGTCTTGAGTTATTGGTCGTCAAAACTAGGCCTGCACAGTGAATTTGGGAAAATACGGAAGGCCGTATCTTGGATTTGTTGTCACCACCAATTAATTCCCCGCCCTTGAAACCCTCAGTGCACAACTTTTCAAGAAAATTAAAAATGGTCGTACGGCAAATTTGGACATTTTTGGTTGTCTTACTGTGGAATGCCCCTCCTATAATCCATATAAGGGATAACGCTTAAACTATTTCTACACTATTTCTATCATTCGATGTATAAGGGGTAGCAACATAACTGACCAAAAAGGAAACATTGATACCGCTAGCATTGTTATATAACGTGCTCGACAAGGTAACGTTCCGTTTGTGTTTAGTGACGAGAATGACGTCAGAGCCCAACTCCCGCCATCTGCCGTGACATCAGGACATCATTGTTCTGACATCATCAATAGACCATCACGTCTCACACCGAGCTCATGTTCCATGAGCCATGAGCCATGAGCTATGAGCTATGAGCTATGAGCTAATGCTCTGTCACGCACACCTCATGCCTGCGCCAACCGACACCGGGCAGACCATCAGCCTACCACTGAGGCGCCGGCAGCGACGTCTGTTTGGAACAGGTGTCTGACCCTGGCGTCGGCAGCGACGTCTGTTTGGAACAGGTGTCTGACCCTGGCGTCGGCAGCGACGTTTGTTTGGAGCAGGTGTCTGACCCTGGCACGCGCGGTAATCTGATTTGACTCGTGTCGGGTCGGGGCCGAGAGGCGAGAGCGTTCCAAGCGAGACAAGAGCAGCTCACTGTGGCGCAGACAATAGGGCTGATCGAGACAGGAGCTACTGAGACAGACAGCAGGGCCAAGCGACAGAGGCAGCGCCACCGGGGGGGGGGGGGGGGCGTGTCCCCCCCCCCCCCCCCAACATTTTCGGATTTTAACATTAACATTACGCCTATGGGCGTTGCATGGAAAGAATCGACTTCAGAATGCCTCCGCCTCCCCCCCCCCCCCCCCCAACTTTCGGAAGGTGGCGCCGCCCTTGCCAAGCGTTACAGGAACTCACTTGTAGCCGAGACAACGAGGCCGAACGAGACAGGAGCGAGATACTGTGACCGAGACGAGGTCGAACCGTGGCTGAGTAGTGACATATGGTCACAACAGCCGAGCGGGGCCACTGGGTGTCAGCTATGCGACACATGACACCACTGTGATGACACCACTGGACAACTGCCAGAGGTAGACACAGGCTGACAGAAGCCGACCCAGCCCTGCCCTCGGCTCTGGTGGTCACCGCTGTCCCACGTACGCCGCACACACACACATACACACGCACACACTCACATATACACACATGGCCACTATGTGGACACATATACGTGACCAGCTGCGTTCTGTCAGCTTGGTCGGTCATTTCTCCCCTCTAATGCACCACAAACTGCGACATTAAGCCAGCATGCCCAGCTCTCCCACCCCTCACTAGCACACAGGGAACAAGACGAGTCGATTTCTCATTGTCTCATCAGTATTCCCCGCGCCTCGGCAATGCGACCAATATTCGTTATAGAACATTAGACCATTATTTCCCCGAGTGATTGGCCCTATAAATCGAGCACCGAATGAAATCCACCGAAAACAACCGGGAAAGGAGCTCGGTGCGATAAAATCCATTTGGGCTCGGTTGGGTTTGCCGGACAGTTTTATGACTGGGTCTGTGACGATGCAGTGCAGCCTCCATAAACTGGCGAGATAACCACAGGCGAGCGGTTCGGCTGCAGCCAGCCCACTTTCACCGCCAGTCCAGCCGCCGGTACATCGTCACCGCCAGTCAGGCCGCCGGTACATCAGCTGGGCATCCTCCGAACTAAGGCGCTATGGCTACAGTACGAGGCTAACGGCACATTCTCGACTTACTGCAAATCTCTCGACTTATGGTGTACTTTTCTCGACTTACGGCAAATCTCGCGACTTACGGCATATATCTCGACTTACGGCGCTACGGCTACGAAACTTACGGCATATCTCTTGACTTACGCCGCTACGTCACTGCATGACACGACCCTGCGCTGAGCTACGACCGAATAAAGCCAGTCAACGCGTGAAATGAGACGAGCCAACGCGCATGCCGCGGCGTCAACGTCGACGTTATTTCTTTCCAAGGCCGCGTCCCCCCCCCCCCGACACCCCCTCCGACACCGCGGAACTCGGCCGCAACGCTATCGACGATCCGCGAAGGACGGTAAATCGTCGCCAACGACGCGAGACGCGCGCTGCGGCCGCGGGTCATGTCGTCACATTGGATGGCAGAGCCGCAGAGCTGGAATTCTGTCGCCTGCAGTCAAGACGGCAAGACGGCGGCTGGACTGTGACAGAGCAGAGCCGCCGCCGGCGCGGATGTCCCGAGGGACAGTGTCCGGTGATGTTTGGTGACGTGATATGTCCGGTGATATGGCATCCGGGGACGGTCCCGGCCTAGTCGGTAGTCCCGCTCTGGCCCGTGCTGACTCGGCTCGGTTCGGTTCGGCTCGGCCCGGCCCGGCCCGGCCCGGCCCGGCTCGGCTCGGCTCGGCTCGGCTCGGCTCGGCTCGGCTCGGCTCGGCTCGGCTCGGCTCGGCTCGGCTCGGCTCGGCTCGGCTCGGCCCGGCCCGGCTCGGCTCGGCTCGGCTCGGCTCGGCCCGGCCCGGTTCGGCTCGGCTCGGCCCGGCCCGGCCCGGCCCGGCTCGGCTCGGCTCGGCTCGGCTCGGCTCGGCTCGGCTCGGCCCGGCCCGGCTCGGCCCGGCTCGGCCCGGCCCGGCCCGGCTCGGCTCGGCTCGGCTCGGCTCGGCTCGGCTCGGCTAGGCTAGCTCCTGCGGCAGTGGCCGCTGGCACGTGTCCGACCCGGCTCGGCTCGGCTCGGCTCGGCTCGGCTCGGCTCGGGGGGGGGGGGGGGGCGACGACAGCCCACTGGCAGCCGATAGCGGGTCAGTGCCGCCCAGGGCCGTATAATAGGTGCCGCCGCCGGGCCGGGTTAGAGCGAGGAAGGCGGTCGCAGGTCCGCAGAGCTGAGCCAAGACACACATCGTTTGGGCTCAATGAGGGCGTGCTAGTCTAGTCGTACCGACATACGGTTTGCCTGAGAAGTCCGTGTTTGTTGGTGTAACACCATAACACCAAACACTACGGGATTCTGACAAAAATTGCTCACGGGATACATGACAGACGCCAATCATCCGTCGAAAAGGTCAACCACGTTCGTCAAAACGAGTTCAAGCACAGCTTACATAACTTCTCTGTCATT
The DNA here is from genome assembly GCA_036785665.1 of Chirona hameri. Lineage (NCBI taxonomy): Eukaryota > Metazoa > Arthropoda > Thecostraca > Balanomorpha > Balanidae > Chirona > Chirona hameri. Next base: position 40,338 of record JAXIVJ010001778.1, read on the forward strand.
CGCGCGGAAGAAACTGAGGGCGTGAGACTCATCCGGGGCCTGGCAGAATTCATACAGCTCGTTAAAGTCGGCCCAGCATCAGCGGAGCCCGATCGGCCAGGGTCGACCGGGCCGACACAGCTCGCTCTTCATCAAACATCTCCCAACGCCGGTCTGACAGCCGACACGTTCTTAGCGCCCAGAGAAATAGGACACGCCCTTGAGTAGCTGCAGCGGCGGCGCCGAGCGCTCAACTGCACCGTTCAGCACGCGCAACTGCAGCGCTCAGCACGCGCACCTGCAGTGCTCAGCGCGCGTAACTGCAGATGCAGCGTCACGGTTTCGAGTGCTTCAAAGTTCCGACACGCCACGCTGAATAACCTACGAGGGATGGAGGTCAGAGCCTGACCGCCACCAGCCCAGCCCCCCCCCCCCCCCCCCCTCCGGTCCTCATTGCCGCGAATTGGAGGCCGGGATGACATACGAGAGCAAAAACTCGCCGGCGTCTAGCGAAACGCGAGTCGGGAAACAACAAACAGTGCATGGGACGCGGCACGTCGCGCAGGGAACGCCAATCCACGCCACGCCGCGCCGCTGCACGCCGCAGCAGCGCCGAGCGGGCTGCCAGATTGCTGCCAAATGCTGCCAACGGTCTCCGCCGACCGCAACGGCCACCGCTGGCCGCCGCAACGGCCGCCAACCCCGGGAGCCGCCCGTCGCGGACATATACGGCGCGGCTGCGGCGTCCGCGCCGCGACGTCGCGATAGGAGCCAGGTCTTTAAAAGGCAGGTCGGCCGGCAGCCGGCGTATGGGTTGGAAAGGCGGGTGTCATCCTGAGTCACGACGTAGAGTCTTCTCAGTCCTCTCGGACAGAGCTGAGGCATCACAAGGTGAAGAAAACGACAGGCGAAGAGTGACAATGACATGGTTTTGAGACACAAGTGAAAAGGAGTTGTGAAAATGCGTAGGGAAGACTGTCAACGTGAAGAGATGGTGAAAACTAGCTGTGCGGTTGTGTGAACTATTGAAGTCCAAGCCGTCATGCTAAAATCAGCGCGGATAATTTTTTGCTAACTTTCCATATGCATATTAGAAGAAACTCTATTAATGCCGTAGTAAGACCATATATGGGCAATGGGCATTCCATATACCCCTCTTAGCCTTTTAATGTCATCTTGTCATCTTCACATTTCACTTCTGTTCGGTACACTGCTCATATCCGGCACCCAAACCACCGCCGCAGCCAGCATTGCCATTGCCACCGCCCACCGCCCACCGCCACCGCCCACCGCCCACCGCCCACCGCCCACCGCCCACTGCCGCCACCGCCACCGCTCAAGATAGCCCAAGGCCGTCATCTCGCCGCCGCCGCCGCCGCCGCCGCCGCCGCCGCCGCCGCCGCCGCCGCCGCTGCTGCTGGGAGAAGCTGTGCAATACGACAGCGCGGCAATTACGATATGCATGATGCAAACTGACGCGCGATGGGCTGTCTGACAGCCTGCAGACGCTCCCTCGGCACTGTGACGTCATCGGTGTACGATAGTGACGTCATCAGATCGGGAGCTGGGTTTGACGTGGTGAGAGGTGGGAGAAATAGAGGGTGTGCGTCTGTTGCGATGCAGCTGGTACAGCGATAAAGTACGTGGTGGACTAGACTGGAGTGGACATGCGGTCTGGGCTGGACTGGACATGGACAATTTGGACATCAGTGGACATGCTTGTATAAACACCGGCAGCGGTGAAATATAAGATCCTTGTTCAACTGCGCGTGATAACGACCCATTCAACTGGGGTGGTCGGGAAGACGGGCTGTAATAGTCTAAACTTAGCAAGGCTGGCTGACACACGAAGAAAGGCCGCAGCAGTCGGCTGTACTGGTGTGGAAACCATAACAACCCAACCGCGGACGAAGGGGCGAGGGAGAAGGCGGACACTTGATCGTCAGCTAAGATAAGTACGCTGCGACCTACATGTCGCGTATTTTATCTCCGCGACCACTTCACAGGTCGTCGTGGATCGCATACGACCGAATACCAAGAGACAAAAGCAAGCAGACTTCTGGGTGGCCCTCCACAAACCTGACACATGGAAGCAGGCTCCTGGATGGCCCTCCATTAACCTGACACATGGAAGCACACTATCTACAATAATCCCCTCCTAGGACCCGCCTCAGCTGCCTGAGAAAGCGCATCGATTCCATCGCTTCGAACCCATTGACGAACGCTGAACGATGAATCGATGAAAGGGATTATCTTCGCACCGGCAGCGATGCATCCCATCACTGAAAACAGCGGCGCTGGAGTTGGAACCACTTCCGCCACCGTCGTGAGCCTCACTCGCGCCAGCTCCGGTCCGCTAAACCTGGCTAAACCTGGCCGTCTGAATCACAAACCCTGCACGGCTGCCCAGCCAAACAAACAGGCGCGTATTTTAACTCGGCCTCAGCTCCGGCGGCGCGGCTCAGGTCGGTGCCAGCGAGGCGAGGCGAGGCGACAGACAGCGCCAGTCTCGCCTCGACGAGCCTCGCCTACAGACCGGTTCTCGACGGGTTCCGACTCCTCTGATCTACCTCAGCCCAGAGTGAGCGCCAAACCAGAGCGGAGGCCTCATCATGCAGGCATCAGACGGAGAGCAAATAGCACCTCCGGGTCCACCGCCTTGGAAACGACGCGGACCAGTGGTCTGATCAGTCACCGGGGAGTCAACATCCGGAGCGCGGCTGAATCAGTCCACTGACTGAATCAGTCGGGTGCGGGTGAAATAGACGCCGCAGCTCGGCCCGGGGAGAGAGGGGAGGGGTCAGGGAGGGAGCGAGGAAGATGGACGGGACAGAGCGAGGGAGCGACGGGGCCGTCCGACAAACAGCCGGGGAGTATTTGTAACTAGCTACTGATTGAATGCGTAAGACGGGTGACGGATTCTCGCGTGTCGGAAGACGTTAAAAAGCCGATCTCTGGCCGATATATTGGCACGAATAGGTCGTCGGTGATGATCAGGGTTATCGGTGCGTTATGCAAGAAACCGATGACAGGCAAAATGGTGACAAAAACGGACCGTGGAAAGGGCAACAAATATGACAAGTGATTTCACGCGTCTCTCTGAATAAAACCAGAATTCTTGGAAGGAAAATGAAACAGACAAGCAAAAGAAAAGAAAAAGGGGCAAATGAACAAGGGCATACGAATGATGTAAGGATCAAGCAGGGCGGCAGGGCGAGGAGACGATGGCGTGAGATGTTGCAACACCTCGAACGCAAGAAGGCGGGACGGCGACCGGCGGGAAAGAAAGATAGAGCGCCGAGCGAAGGAGTGCGCGACACCCGGCGTCCGTTACCTGGGCGGAGTGCGACAGGTCAACTGGGCGGGTCGCGCGCGGGGCGGACACGGGACTCTGGACACGGGACACCGGAGACAGCGATCAGCGGTCAGCTGACCGGCTCTTCAGCATTGCAGACTGCGAGGCGACGCCCGTCCCGGCCCCGTACCGCCCCCGAGATAGGATCTGACGAGGGTTGTACTTACAACACCGCCTTCACCGTTCCGTCAGACACCCTCGCCGCCACCACCACTACCGCCGCCGCCTACAAAGACACACCACCCGCCGGTCGCCGACCCACCCGAGAGAGCGACGCTCTTGCACAGATAGTGCGTGAGTCCGCGCGGGTTCCAATAAAGCTACGCGACACGCCGATAGACGCTGAAGCGACATCCCCGACACGTATGTAATGCGGCCGCTGCCGAGCTATCCACAGATCAAACATCCCGTGACAGGCTGCGCTGCGTATTGACTTTTCCATTAAAGCGACCCTCGGATGGCCACTCCGCTTCGCCAATAAGCAGTGGGGGTCCGCCGTCCGTGGCCTGCGATTACACTTCCGGCCTGCCGTCGGGGGGCGCGTGGCACGCGCCGGGCCCCTGACACCGCCCCAGGGAGTATGGCCGACACGTGCCCTACGGCGGTTGCCCGCGGCGTCGACAAGGGCCTTGACCATGGCCGTCGCTCCGGCAGGGGATGGGGGTACGAGGGGGGGGGGGAGCGCCGCATTCAGGCGTCAACGTACCGTGTCGGTCGCGGGCTGAATAAAGCCGGATCAACGCCACAGGAAACGGTCCCAGATAGAGCAGTCACAATGACAAATCGAAGCGGCGGGAGGGGGTTTAGATGGCCGGCCGCCCGGCCCAACATCCAATCAGCCACACAAAGCGAAACGACGCTCTTTCGATTTCCATTTTAACGCAAATAAATGGTGCCCGTAACAGACCGGAGACATCATAAAACCCACGCCGCCCGCGTCCGTCGTTTACACCAACATCGGTCCGACAGCACTAATCGGTTTCAAAAGACGTCCCTTCCATCTTGCCAGGATGATTTACTACATCAGTGAGTTAATTAAGTCACCTCAACATCTCAAGACGCCACTAAAACCAGTCTCAACACCAATTCCTCACCCCTCTCATCAACCAGGCCATCTCAGGGCAGACATCCGACGCGTGCGATGCGACCCAGGAGCAGCCAATCCCCGACCCAAAGAATCAGGAATGTGTGGATCTCGCGACATAGTCCATCACGCGGCGGCGGCGGAGGTAGCGGTGGTCAAACAGCAGCCGTTTTCCCCGCCCTGAGGTCTTGTCCACATCGCGGTCAGCCCCTACCCAGGCGTACACAGCACACAGCACACAGCACACAGCACACCGCACACACACACACACACACACACACACACACCGCTCACACACCGCTCACACACACACACACACACACACACACACACACACACACACACACACACACACACACACACACACACACACACACACACACACACACACACACACACACACACACACACACACACACACACACACACACACACACACACACACACACACACACACACACACACCGCTCACACACACACACACACCGCTCACACACACACACACACACACACACACACACACACACACACACACACACACACACACACACACACACACCACACACACACACACACACACACACACAGCACACAGCACACAGCACACAGCACACAGCACACACACACACACACACACACACACACACACACACACACACACACACACACACACACACACACACACACACACACACACACACACACACACACACACACCGCTCACACACACACCGCTCACACAGCACACAGCACACAGCACACAGCACACATCACACATCACACAGCACACAGCACACAGCACACATCACACAGCACACAGCACACAGCACACATCACACAGCACACAGCACACAGCACACGGCACACGGCACACGGCACACGGCACACGGCACACGGCACACGGCACACGGCACACGGCACACGGCACACGGCACACGGCACACGGCACACGGCACACGGCACACGGCACACGGCACACGGCACACGGCACACGGCACACGGCACACGGCACACGGCACACGGCACACGGCACACGGCACACGGCACACGGCACACGGCACACGGCACACGGCACACGGCACACGGCACACGGCACACGGCACACGGCACACGGCACACGGCACACGGCACACGGCACACGGCACACGGCACACGGCACACGGCACACGGCACACGGCACACGGCACACGGCACACGGCACACGGCACACGGCACACGGCACACAGCACACAGCACACATCACACAGCACACATCACACAGCACACAGCACACAGCACACAGCACACAGCACACAGCACACAGCACACAGCACACAGCACACAGCGCACAGCGCACAGCGCACAGCGCACAGCGCACAGCACACATCACACAGCACACAGCACACAGCACACAGCACACATCACACAGCACACAGCACACAGCACACAGCACACAGCACACAGCACACAGCACACAGCACACATCACACATCACACATCACACATCACACAGCACACATCACACAGCACACAGCACACAGCACACAGCACACAGCACACAGCACACATCACACAGCACACATCACACAGCACACAGCACACAGCACACAGCACACAGCACACAGCACACAGCACACAGCACACAGCACACAGTACACAGCACACAGCACACATCACACAGCACACAGCACACAGCACGCAGCACACAGCACACAGCACACAGCACACAGCACACACACACACACACACACACACACACACACACACACACACACACACACACACACACACACACACACACACACACACACACACACACACACACACATACCGCCCGAGCGGACCCGCCCATCCGACCAGGCACGGCCGCGGTCAACACAAAGGCACCCTCCAAAGCAGCCGCCTCTTTCTCACGGGTGGCGTCGCCTGGAGCGGATTGTCTGGAAAACCAACCGCAGAAGCGGACGTGGCGACTTGTAGTGATGAGGTGTGTCGATACGAGGTGCGACGCGCTGGCGACGGTTCCGACGCAGCGACGACGGCTCCGACGCAGCCACGACGGTTCCGACGCAACAACGACGGTTCCGACGCAGCTTCACGCCGCTCGTCGAGTCCGTCGCAACGACGTTGCGCTGTTTTCATAACCTGCTTCCCGGCCGCCGTCGTCGTCCGCGGCGGCGGCGGCGGCGGTGCGGCTCTCATCCGCCCCAGAGCTCGCTGACTGACGTATGTGAGCACCGCAGCCGACCAGCGTATTTCCGCTGTAATTATTCACCTCAGCCTCGAGCCCGACCGCGAAAAGACCACGACACAGCCCGACAGCTCTATTCCGACAGAGGAATAGTCGTCAAGGCGTAAAGCCCGGCACCTACCTGACGGGACTGCGTTGTAAAGCTTGAACACCGTCAGGGAACGGTCGTATGGTGTACCAGGGGTGTGGTTTTATGAAAATGATTGTGGGTGCCCAAACTGAAATTTAGTTTGCCCCCCATCCCACTCCAGCAGCCAACGAAAAACATTGGTGCTGGTTTTCGTAGGTGGGGGAATTCGGATCACTACGATGGCGAAATCTCCAGTGAGTTTGATCATGACGATTATTATAAAGCAAATAACCGTTAACCGCATAATAAATAAATTAATGAATTGGGCCCGAAATTATACTGTTACAAATTTCGTCTGTTGAGGCTTCATCATCAATGATAATATCGATTGGTATTATCGACATTATCTTCACTGATGAAGCTGCAACAGGCAATATATATAACAGTACAATTTCGGTCTAAATTTACATATTGATTTATTATGGGGTTACTGGTTATTTCCTTTATTATCATCGGATTCGGAATTCGGACCACGCCTTCGGCTTACACAAATTTTTACGACTTTTTTTGGAAAAGTATATGGACGTTGAAACTAAATACATGTGCATCGAACAACCTCGAGCATGAAATAAAACAAGATTTTAATAAATAAATGCTCAGTTTCTTGACAGCTAGTGCCATGGCAAAATGTATTATGCGCTAGGAAAAGTGTGATCATAACGGCTGGAAAGATTTCAAACTGATGCTTGGAATAAAAACCTGCTACCCAATCATCAAAGTTGTAACATCTGACGATCAGATAAATCCTGATCCTGAAAGATTTTAAAAAAGTTTGCATTATTATGCATATTGAAACATGTTCTTGATTGTGGGTGCCGAAAGACTATTGTGGGTGCCCATTTCAGCTTTGTGGGTGCCCTGGCACCCACAAAGAGATAGGAAACCCCACCCCTGTGGTGTACCTAACCTACACTGTACGTCCGTCCGTACGGGTCCGAGCGACGCCGCGTGAGGGTGCAGGGGTATAACGAGGAGGGAGGGGAGGTGGGAGAGGGGGTGATTGAGCCATCTGCGACTGGAACAGAGCCCAGAGGAATCATGCTGCCGCAGTACACATCTGTACGCCGCCTGTCAAATTTATCATGCTCCGTGTCAACATAGTCATTCCTCGCTGGTATATTCCAGCAGACGTCGATTAATTAATCCACACGCCAGATGTGCCGGCAGTCGGAACACCCGTCGCAGCACTTTTTCCTCCACAATGCGTCAATTATCACCACCATCCCCGCAGAACGCCAGGCCGCGCCACTGCCTCAGCAGATAACAGATAATGACGACCCTCGCCAAATCTCGGCGCCAATGGACAGCCATGGACGGATTCCCCTTTTCACCCCTTGCCTGGGTACAAAGCACGCGCTGCGGAGAGCAGGGAGGGAGCGTTGGTGGCACTCGTTCGTCGTTCATCTGTCGCATCTCATCAGAACATGGGGGCGTTCGGCTGCGGCGGCGTTCGGCAATAGGGGCGTTCGGGCGCCCGCCGCCGCGCCGCCTGCCGACCGGGGGGTCACGAGTCGGCCCAGCCCACCATCAGAGGCACCGTAATGAGAAATCAATGGCCATTGGTACAGACGTGTTTTTACGGGCGTGCCCGTGCCTGCGGCGTGGGGCGGCGCACATGAGGCGTGGGGCGGCGAACGTGAGACGCGGGAGCGGCGCACCGCTGAGAGAAAGCCGCCCAGGTGCGACCACCGGCCGGCGGCGCCCGGCCCGCCCCGGGCAGTCTGACCTCCGACCTGGACCGCACGCCCGGTCGGCCGGGGTCGCGAGGTCACGTGGCGGCACTTTGAACAACGCTGACCGTCGGTCGGGAGGCGCATGCCTTCTCGCGTCGCCCGCCGGGTCTTTGAAGTTGCCGCGTTGTAATCCAGAAGTGACGGGATTAAACTCTCAACCGGATGACCTTTTACAGTAGCCGGATGATTCATAGAATCACGTTTTAATCAGTGGAATCGGATTACCCGTTTGTTTAAAAACTACACAATTTGTCGAGGATGAAAAGCTTTACGCAGTACCCGATAAAACGGAATTACGTCACGTTTTCGTGCTTAAAAATACTCGTCCCGCGAGCAAAAAAAAACATGGGCATCGGTCAAATCAGATGACCTTTCACGAATACCCAGAGGCTTGGCTGGGTGCCGCGCCTAACAGCACACATTCCCAGACTATACAAACACGACACTTGGCCACACGCCGAGCCCACTTTCCGGCCAAACCCTGACAAAACACTCAAAAACTCTGAAAACTGTCCAAGCCGGTCGGTAAATCTGCGGGACACCGCCTCTATTCACTCCACGTCACGTACGTGATTGTTGTGCCGCCGCCAGCAACGCGGCGTTGTCATGGAAACGGAGCGTTTTTCTCCAACCGGACGCGCGCGCGCGCGACCCGCGCAACCAAAGAATGGGACATTGTTTAGCACGTCCGACATGACTAGGAAAACCGCCCAAGTCGCTCAGCGACGTACGGTAAATGCAAAAAACGTGTCTCGGTTCGGGCGAAGAGAAGTGACTCCAGGTCGAGCGGTGGCCGGCCGGCCGCGCCATGTTAGGAGTGGGGCACCCCGCCGACGGCCAACACGAGGCGCGCATGCAAAACGTCAGTGGCCTTGTCGCTGACCCAACGCTGCATGACGTCACTGCACCCAGCGGCGGCGCGGCGGCGGCGGCGGCGGCGGGCCGGCGCCGGCACCGCAGCGGGCCAGCATTGCGGTTACTGCAGCCCGGCAGGCCACGGTCTTCTCTCGGGGGTCTTCTCTCGGGGGAGCGGGGGCCAGCTGGGCCGCTGGCAGGACATACCAGACAACCACTAGCCGCCAGCCGTCTACGAAAAGTGTGACGTCACCTCGTCTATGACTGCCCAGTGTCCATGCACGGTGGTGCCGATTTCTGAGAACATCACCCACGCGCACAGGTCTGTTCGAGCTAACCGAAGCCGGCGCCCCACTGTCGCCCATAGGCCATACATGGCACGTTCTGGGTCGTGCGGTGACGTAGGACAGGGACGGTGACGGTCACGTCGCCTCCCCTCCCTCCCTCTCCCCTCGCCGTCCCACCCCCGCCCAGTCACGGGCGCCGCTTCTGTTTCAGCGGCCCGCATGATCCCGCCCTCACGATCCGACCGTCGGCAGCAGAAGAGCGCACCGCAGCGGCGACTTCAAACGCACCGCCCTGCTCGATATGGACCACTGCACTGGGCACGGCGGTCACAGTTGTCCCGTTGTCCCGTTGTCCCGTTGTCTCGTTCCGTATGACCGAAACGGGCCCCGCTGTGATGTCGCTCACTTAAAGGGTCACCTTGAAAGTTGTCTTGAAATTTGGCTATACGGGGTATTTCGAGCTGAAAAACGTATATGGCATTTGTTTGGACGATAGATGGATATCCGGAGAAGAGTTTCAAGTTTCGTGCCCCGATCGGGGCACGAAACAGCCGAACAGCGTCTTCTAAAAGGGTCCCTTTTAGAAGACGTTGTTTAGTGCCCAGATCTACTACCACGACACTAGTCTTGTGTCGAAATTACTTAGCGTAGCGAGGTAATTCTTTCAACACAACCCGTTTTTAGATCTGCTCTACAAATCTCCTATCTCAGTTCAAAACCCCATGTTAAAGGTGAACTATTCCCTTTAAAGGGAAATATTCACAAAAAAATCCACAAAAATGGTGTTATTACTTGAAATCGATAGACGAGACCAAAATATATTGTAAATTGATCACATTTTGCATATAAACATTCCTACTGAAAGATATTTCAAGTTAAACTTGATAAGCGATCCACGCTATAACGGTCGGTACTCGGTACTCAGCAACAACAAGCATTTGAAAAAAGTGCATTGAAATCGGCAGTTTAGTTTGGCCCCGGACGGCGACCTATTTAGCCATTACCTATGTATACATTTAAGTTTGTCACCTATTTAATCTATGCGATTTGTTGCTATTCAACGTTGAACAGATTGATACAAAAGCGTATATGTCGCGTTTCGTTAGTGGAGGGAAAACACCGATCATGAACTCAGAAAGAAGTATATGTACTTGCTTTTTAATTTGTCCAAACTTCCAACTTTGAATTAGGGAATAATTTGTACTTCATTCTTAAATTTAAATAACATCATTTTTATACCATAACGGAAACCTAAGAAATTGTTGCAAAAAATAAAATAAATTTCCCTTTAAGGTGCTTCTGGCTGAGACGCCATATGTATCTGATGTATCTGTATGTAAATCTATCTGTATCTGAGCATTTTTCTACTGCACACACGCCCTTCAAATGTTTAATTCTACCTGTACATTTTTTAATGTGTCCAACGGAGGTGCCACTAGCTTGCTAGCTTACTATCTAACTAGCTTACTGTTACTAGTTTGATCTTAGTACGTATAGCACGAACCCTTTGTAACCCGCTTGTGACCCGTCAGCGTGCACTCAACATGGGTGGCGGCGTCAACACCGTTCCGCCCAGGGGCGGCGGCCGATGCCGCCGGCCCGTGTCTGTACCGGGTGGCGTGAGACCTGATTAGACGTAGCTGGCCGTTACATGGCCAGCTATGTCAGGTAACGAGCTCCGATGGAGACGAGGCAGTGCCGCCGGCCAGCCGACACGCCCCTCCACCGCGCCGCCGCCGCCGCCGCCGCGCCAGTGCCCGTCGTCGTGCACGACACACGCGCCATTATCGTAAATAGGCCGGCGCGGGGCGGTTTTTAAACGCCAAGTAATGATGATTGAATAGCGCCGGGAAGCAGACAGCCGTCAGCTTCGGCTCTTCGAATTCGCCCGCCGACAAAGACGGTCAACAAAAACAGTGATGATTAGCATACGTGGGATTAGAGAAGCGCTGCGAAAGCGCTGAGAAACGTGGGATTAGAGAAGCGCTGCTGGTCTGCAGCATCAAAAGCTGCGGCGGCAGCCACCGTTAATATAATGCAGGATGGAGCAAATGCACTGGAGAAGCAGCCAACAACACTGCTCTTCTTCATCGGATGCAATCGCTACAATTCCAGCCGTTTCCAGCTAGATAAAATGTGATCGTTTCGGCCTTACCCTTCATCACCCTCGTGCGGGAACCTTAAGACAGACAGGTGAAGCACGTGCTCGGCGGATGTGGGTGTCCCCTCGAACAGGAAGCGGGCGCCTGGTCTTTGACAGAAAACGGTCGGGTTCGACAGTTCCGCTCAGCCGACAGTTCCGTCAGTCCGACAGTTCCGCTCAGCTGCCCGTGGGGTACAATCGCCCTGCGCAATAAACGCCAATTAGGGGGCCAATAATTGGCCGCGCCCGCTGTTGGCCGCTCGGATTTCCCGTTGTAGCCCAGCTGTTGTGATAGAGAGGTAGTCGAGGCAGTTTCCTTTCATAAACTCAGTAGCCTACGGCATTCTTCCTAGTCTTCATCGCAAATGGTGCAAAGTTCGTCAGTCCAACTGCATCTCAAAGATACCACAACTGACTGCACTACCCATTTCAGCGCTGTGATCCAGCCAGCGCCCCGCACAGTTCCCCAACTCTGCGATACATCCACAGAGCCACAAACACTCCGAGTGGATCCCGGGCGGCACCCGCAGTTGCCGCTCCCAAAAAAGCCGGCCGTACCGCCCGATACACGGGTAACCTTTCGCCTCCAGATTGGAGCCATTGTGAAGCCCGTGGCTAGATTATTGGACGACACCCGCTCCAGCCATAAACTCGTTCCATTCCCGGAGGAATGTGTCGACCAAGCGGAAAAAGCGTCATCAGAGCTGCTTCCTTTCAGCGTCTTCGTCTACAGGGATGCTGCGTCGCTGGGTCGGCTGGGTCGGTCTGAGACGCGCGGGGTGGGCGGATGGAGAGAAGGGAGGGGGCGGGAGGGGGCGATGGCCGGGCGGTCGCTCGGGCGGATCAATGCTGGGCCATATTTTCGGCAGTGGGCCGAGCCAGACCCAGACAGGCCGGGCCGGGTGGGGCGGGCCGGGCTGGCCAGACCGGGCTAGACCGGGCTAGACCGGGCCAGACCGGGCCAGACCGGGCCAGACCGGGCCAGACCGGGCCAGACCGGGCCGGGCCGACGGGCAGCAGAGTCGACGTTCTTCTGTCTACATCGACGTTCTTCTGTCGACATCGACGTTCCTCCGTCGGCGTCGACGGAGCGAGGCGGAGAGAACCGAGAGCGATGCCCGGGTCCGGAAGCGACGCGCGCCAGACGGGGCTGGATACGCCGAACCGACGGGCCTCTGACAGCCGACAGACGAGCCGAGAAAAGCAGAGATATTTCTCGACTTCAGAACGAATTACGCGCTGGTTTAAGATGAATAAATGTGCCCAAGATAAAACTTGACAGTGACAAATCGCGCAATCCGCACGTCTTCTGCAGTTATAAATGCATGACATTCACCACAGGACTAGGCCGTTGGAATCGCACCTACAGCTTAATACAATCCGTCTCTGCAATGGCTTTTCTCGACACTCAGTCCGCTCACATCTGTAACCATCTCGTTTTCATCGGCTTGTTTTGCAATTCGCCTGTCTAGCCGGCGCGGCAGGTCGGCGGGCGGCGGGCGGCGGGCGGCGCTGCAGGCCCGGCTGAGCTAAGCACCTGGGTGCGGGCGCCCCCCTCACATCCACAGCAGGATCCAAGACTGCTCAGCGTTCGCCAAGCCTCGCCAAGAATACTGATTGGATTCGCCGTTATTGATTGCAAACCATTACCCCACGTTCCGCAAAGGAATCGGTCCGTTTGCATCGACAAGTGACGATTTAAGTCAATCGGAGCGTAGTTTTGTGGGGCGTCACGGAGAAAGCCTGTGGTTTTCGAATCATTAGATCCCGCGCACCGATTGCGAAGAAGCCAGGGGCGCCCTAGATCACTGCAAAGCTATCGTGAAGCAGTCCAGCGAAAGAGACGACGCATACCATTTCAAACAACAGGCTTAAGGGTAACATCGACACCGCCAGGCACGCTAACCTTACGTGCGCTAGTCTTGGAGAGCAGGAGGCATCACCACCAGCCACCCTCTCCGCTGAAGTGACGTGGGGAGGTGTCCGATGGCGCCTCCTGCCGATGTCCAACGACGATGGATCCATCATCACCCCCGTAATAGCCCCGGGGGCTGTCAGGGGGCGGGTCCCAACGCGTGCCGACCGGCGCCTAGACACGACGAATTCCGGGACCGGGGGTGCGGGGGGAGGCAGGCATGCTGACACCTGTCTGCAGGTGGCCGGCCAGTGACCCGCTGCCCGCTGCCCGCTGTCCGCTGCCTGCGGTCCGTGGCGGCAGGAGTAAAGTGTCAACTGTAGGCGCCAAGTACCAGTCAAAGCGACAGAAGAGGCGACAGAAGCGACAAAGCGACAGAAGACACAGTGAGACGGCCGGTTTCTAGGCTCGTGAGATGTCAAAGAACATCAGCGTGTGTCCCGTTGGTTGCCAACGCCGACATGTCATGCATCAGTTAGGTATGTCAGCTTATGTCATGACATGCTTTCTGCGTCAAATGAGGGAACCTCTCCGTCAACCTGGAGAGACAAAGACACACTGCGCCCCACTAGGTCTGCCGGACATTACACGTACCGGCACTGCCTCGCTATCGGTCAGCGTTCTATCCGTTCCACTACACACAGCTGATACGCAGCGAGCGATAGGCAGATCACAATCTCTCGCTGGCCATTAGCCTGCGCGCCTCGCCCCGCCCGCCACTCCCACCAGCACGCCGCGCCGGCTTTAAAAGCATCACCACAGCGGCCAGCGCCAACCCGCCGGCGGACGCGTGCCTCCCACTCCAGTTAATGCGCGTTTTTCAGACGCGACCGTAATGGATGAAAGGAAAATTAGCCTTCCCACAAAGGGGTCACAGGTTCACTCCCTGTGACGGTGCGGGGCGAAAGAGCGCGCGCGTGACCTCCCGGGCAAAAAGCCGAGTACATGGCGTCCCCTGTCGCGCTCTGACGACGCCAACAAAAGGTCTGAAGTGGCGCCAAACGAACCACTACAGGCCTGACCGCGCGCTCGGCGGCAGACGAGATGCGATGGAAGACGCGCTCACCTACGAGCGGAATAAATTGGCCGTGTCCGAGATCTAGTGGCGGCATCCGTTAGCAATCGTGCGTCATCATCATCGCATGGGAAGATGGTCACATGGTTACCAAGACCACTTACCACTTACCAGCGCGGGATTCGTAACTAACCAGCGACAAAACCACTAATCAAAGACAATAGAAACTCTGGGAATACCAGAAACAGACACTCTGGAAGCTGGTAGATGACAGCCGAACTTATTGTTCAATGCACGCTAGACTACGGAAACTCAACGACCGAATTAGGTAACTCAACCAGAACCGCTGCAGTACGGGTAAACGTGCGTATAAAAATTCTAACCACACGGGTAATAGGGCCAGCGCTCACCACAGCTGCCGCATATGGGGTTTATATGATGTCACGCTCACCACAGCCATAGGCGTACCCAAGGAGGGGGGGGGGGGGAATTGCCCCCACCCCTCCTGAAGGTCCGTACGTGCCCCTTTGGAAATAGGGCCCGAAAAAAATGAATGATTTTTATTTATTTTTAAAAAATGTTGAAAATATGCCCTCTAAAAATATAGTGGGCCAAATCCGTTGAGTTTTCTTTGGGTGGGGGTGCCTTATGCCCCCTGATCAAAAATGTCCCCCTCCTGGAGTGAATCCTGGGTACGCCACTGACCACAGCTGCCGCATATGGCGTTTACATGATGTCAATTGTCAAACGATTAATTAAGTACAGTGATGATGCCACATAACACGGGAGGAGGCGGCTGCGGTCGGTGACCACAGGTGACGTCAGACAAAAAGAGAGGAGCGCCTGTCGGTAGCATGGGCCGGCGGTCACTGGTGACGGGATCGCTATCTGCTGACGGTACCGCAGGTGACGTCACACGGGTCAGTATGACGTCATACTGGTTAGGATGACGTCACACTGGGTCACCAGCAGGCCTGCATTGTGTCCGGAGGCAAAATGCCCCAGCCTTGAATTGAGTTTATGATCGGAATTAATACAGCAAGATATTTCCATTCTGAAAAGCCGTTGACCCTCGTCTTTCTTTCGGTTTTGGCAACATCAATGACTTTCATACAATGTTGTAAAACCACGTTAGACTACTAATGACACGCGATAACCAACAGAAAATCGTTATTTTCCCCTATCTGTGTCTACTGACGCGATATGATGGCGCAGACTCCCAGCAGCGCATCGCAGTACCTGTCCCACATCAGCGACATGATGGTCCTGCCATCCACTCTCCACCGCCACCAGACTCCCAGCAGCGCATCGCAGTACCTGTCCCACATCAGCGACATGATGGTCCTGCCATCCACTCTCCACCGCCACCAGACTCCCAGCAGCGCATCGCAGTACCTGTCCCACATCAGCGACATGACGGTCCTGCCATCCACTCTCCACCGCCACCAGACTCCCAGCAGCGCATCGCAGTACCTGTCCCACATCAGCGACATGATGGTCCTGCCATCCACTCTCCACCGCCACCAGACTCCCAGCAGCGCATCGCAGTACCTGTCCCACATCAGCGACATGATGGTCCTGCCATCCACTCTCCACCGCCACCCGCAGCCGTCCGCCCGCCGCGCACCGCGCCTGCCGCCACCCGCCACCCGCCATCCGCAGCCGGCCAGTTCACGCTTTACAGGCGCCGAGCATGGGCTGTAAATGCGGTGCCGGTGGATCCAATAGCGGTGCGGGTGGATCCAATAGCGGTGCGGGTGGATCCAATAGCGGTGCCGGTGGATCCAATAGCGGTGCCGGTGGATCCAATAGCGGTGCGGGTGGATCCAATAGCGGTGCGGGTGGATCCAATAGCGGTGCGGGTAGACTCCGCCGGTGGCAAAATCATTCGATTACGCCGCACATGGGCAAGCGGCGCTGGGAACGTACTCCACTGGTAACAGTAGGTGAGAACAGCGGGCGGCGGGCGGTGGGCGGTGGGCGGTGGGCGGTGGGCGGCGGGCAGCGGGCGGTGGGCGGTGGGCGATGGGCGGTGGGCGGTGGTGTGCGGCGGTGGCGGCTCGGGAAGATCCAACCTACCCCCGTCGAGGCGTCGACGTCTCGTGCCTCACGCTAAGGGGCGAGTCGACCAAGTCAGGCGATTGTACCGGCTGTTTGGCACGGCCCTTTTACGGTTGAAACGCCGCGCGAGACCGGAACTCTATTTACATCGGCCGCATGCATTCAATCTAATCACGATTATCACCAAATTTCCGATCCCAGAGGAAAAAAAGAGATCGATGGAGACGGAAAGAACCAGAATAGGACACCAATAAATCATGGGTGGAGCTTTACAAAAACAAAGTTTGTGGGGAAAAACGTCATATTGGGTGGCTGTTTTGCTTGGTTGAGGTAAAAAGTGACAATTTTAGTGCCAAGAAACGTCCAAATCTAACACAAGTTGGTGGGGCAAAACACAGAATTGGTGGGGAAAAACAAAGAGTTGGTGGGGAAAAATACAACGTTGCTGGGGCATGTGCCCCACCATTTGAATAGGGAACTCCCCGTGCCAATAATACCGTAGAGCCAAATAAGGGTCGATAAGATCTAACAGGGACCGAAAGGGTTCAATACAACACAGCAGAGATCAGCAGCTGACCAAGGTCTTCAGGTTTTCATACGTGCCGATAGGATCCGAGCGTGAGTTCGGCAGGTTCCGATAACGACCGATACTGAGACCGGTCGTCACTGTCTCAGTACCCCCCCCCCCCCCCTCTCTCGGAGCCGGCGCCAGTCTGGCCTGCAAGGTCACATCGCGGGAGGTGCGGGCCAACCGACTCTAATGGCCGACGGTTGCAGACGGTTGCAGACCATCGGTTGTCTGTACAGGGGCGGCCACTGTCGCGACTGAGACAGTCATGCACGCTCTGTTGTGCACACTGTGCATAACACTGTGCACACGCAGACGTACGGGCGATGGTATACATATATTATGAGAGACCGCGGCCTGGAGTCGGTCGGAGGCGTCAGCGACAAGCATTATTTAGTAACAAAAACACGGGGCAGAATAGATTGGCAGGCAATGCTTCAGTACTACTCAGACTTGTAACCGACTCAGAGCTGAGTCATGAATCGACTCATGAGTCGGACATTTTTGGATTTGAGTCGAGAGTCGAGTCAGTTTTTCGGCTGTTGAGTCAGACTTGAGTCGACTATTCGATGACAGTTGAGATGGTATTGAAAGCTATGTGAATGTCATGGGTGTCTCACCATCGTGCACACGTACCAGTTATCAACTACGTGAGCTACCTCACCGCCCACACCAGTAGCCGGCTGTGCTACGGCGCCCGCTCCCCTAATCTGCAGCTGACTGGTCCGTCTCAGCCGGGCGAGCTCTGCATAACACCAGTTGACATGTGCCAGTGGACGCCCATGCCGCTCCAGATGACATCTTGCAGTCGCCAGACACTTAAAGGTCACCTCATAGCAAACAAAGGACCTGGACCTGGACAGCCGGTGACGATCGTGGGCTGATTCTCAGTCTAACAAGCCGGAGTCAGTTGTGGCAAGTCAGCCCACCGGGAACATTACAAATGGTCGGAGACGGAGAGAGGCGAGGTCTGTGCACTTTGGTCACCTTGGAGGAGATTACTGTGATACATCGACTGTCTCACCAACTTGGCATGCAGAACAGATAACACAAGGAGACAGCGGCATGTTTGGAGCTACCTCGCCGTTTTGACTTTACATCCCACACGACTCACCAGTTTCCAGCTAGTAGGTCTACAACCCGATCCGGTTTATACTTACTAACTTTGATTTGTTACTACTGAATAACCAAACTTGGGCGGGCTGGCAGGCCTATTTCTTGCAACCGTCTGTCTAATTTATAGCGTACTTATAAATCATCCTGTGCGTGCGTTTCGGGACAGCCAACTGACTCCCAATGTTGAAAATTCCGTCTGAATCACGATGTTCAAACTTAGCTCCACTGCCAAGTCAGAATCTCCCGGACCTGCGCACTGCGCAGTGTTCCTTCAAACCACCTGAATCATGCCGCCCGTTTTACGTCCCGTTTGACGTCGGCGGGCGGCGGTCAGACGAGCCAGACGGACCAGACGGACCAGACGAACCAGACGAACCAGACGGACCAGACGGACCAGACGAACCAGACGAACCAGACGAACCAGACGAACCAGACGAACCAGACGGACCAGACGGACCAGACGGACCAGACGAACCAGACGAACCAGACGAACCAGACGAACCAGACGAACCAGACGAACCAGACGAACCAGACGAACCATACGAACCAGACGAACCAGACGAACCCGACGAACCAGACGAACCAGACGAACCAGACGAACCAGACGAACCAGACGAACCAGACGAACCAGGCGAACCCGACGAACCAGGCGAACCCGACGAACCAGACGAACCCGACGGGTCGGAGGATCTCCGGACGGGTGCAGCGTGTTCCGGAGTGAGCTGTCTGTTCGTCCTGGAGCGCCGGGCGCCTATTTCTGTCCAGGGCCGGGGCGTCTGCCTGGCTTGACCTGGGCAGGTGCCAAGCCCCGCTCCAGGGGCCGACTAACATCGGACCCACACACTCAGGAGGGCTCCGCCGGCTGGCGGGGTCACCATTAGCCTGACGAGTCTCCAACTGCACCACCACCGGCACCATCCCACACATACACCACCACCTGTACCACCATCACCAGCACCACCGCCAGCAGGAGACAACAGATCAATCGTACCGGAGCGCGGCTCGGGTAACAACAGGTGACAAACAGCTGGCGGTCCGCTGCGCTGGGACCGCGTGTGCACACCGACCGACGTTGGCTCCCCGCCCAGGGCTAATGGTTATCAACGCGTAGCATAAACAAACGCCCGACCGACACCCGTTCGCACGGGGCGCCCCGGTCGAGGTGACTGAGAGCGGCCGAGGGCGCCCGAGAGTGACTGAGAGCGGCCGAGGGCGCCCGAGAGTGACTGAGAGCAGCCGAGGGCGCCTGAGAGTGACTGAGAGCGGCCGAGGGCGCCTGAGAGTAATTGGGAGCGTCCGAGAGTACCTGAAAGGGCCTCAGAGCCCGGGAGAGCCCGGGAGAGCCAGGGAGAGCCCGGGAGTGCATGTGAGCGCCCGGGAGTGATTGCGAGCAACAAAGAGCACCCGAGAGTGCCTGAGAGCGCCCGAGTGCACCAGAGTGCGCCTAGAGTGCGCCCAGGGAGCGCCCGGGAGTGCTGGGGAGCGTCAGGGAGCGCACGAGAGCAATCGAGAGCGACCGAGAGTGCCAGAGATCGCCCAAGTGCGCCCGAGGACGCCCGCGCAACGCGGGAGTGAGAGTGAGAGCGACTCGGGAGTCAAGACGCGAACGATCATCACTCAAGAGGGGCGGAGTCTAAATCACTCAAGAGGGGCGGAGACGGTGTGCGGTCTAAAGGACGAGTCACGTTGACTAACACAGCGACGCGCGTCCGAGCGTCTGCTAACTCGGACAGTCACCGGCCGAAGGCACTGGGAGGAGACCTGCACGTGCGGCACACGCACTCGGTCACCTGAGTTTCACGTCAAATATGCGTGACCTAGCCATCGCAGACACTACGCAGTACGCGTTAGTGCACAGCGCACACAGAGAAACAGCGCAGCGAACTCGCTTTTACATCCCAAACCGGAACTAAGCCCGGTGACGCGGATGACGCGGATGACGCGGATGACCGAAGTGGCGCGGCGGTGACAGAAGCGACGCACCGCGACGCAGCTCGACATGGCTCGGCACTGCGTGACGCGGCGAACGCTTCGCGGCACGGGTACGCATGTTTGCCGCTCCCACCACCGCGTCTGACCTGTTTAACGAATCAGAACCTGCGCGCCGCGCGGCGGGCGTGCCGCTGCGACCTCACTTCATCACGGATGATGACGGGCGGGTCGATTCATCTCATTTGCGGTGCTGTAATGCCATTTATCGAACCGCGCTGCGGCGCTTTAAACGAGAACGCGCCGTGATTGGCAACAATGCGCCAGTCGTGTCGGGACCGTGCCGGACGCGGCGGGCGGCGTAGTCGGCTTTCAGGCGTGCAGAGACGGCTAATAGACGAAACGCAATGGCGTTGTTGGTGATGAGTATAACAGCTCACAACTAATTGAGCGGCGCAGAGAATGGGGATCTCGCAGTCGGCGGGTACAAAAGGTTGAGGTTGAGAAGTAGAGGTGAAATAGTCAATGGGATGGGATAGCCGTCGGCTAATGATTCTTTGTACAAACTTATTATGCACAAGTTCATCCAATGATACATTGAGTACTTTCACATACTTATGTTTAACCACTAATGTAATGGGTTGGGTTGACTCACTATTTCAAATCAAGTAAAACTTACTAATTTTGTTCAAAATATATTTGAATTTATGTCACAACTTCACTCAACCAAATAGTTTCCGGTGCACCAGGTAAGAAGTCGTATGCCACCCCGCCTTCTATCCAGCCGATCCTAGCGTCGTGCATCACCCACCAAGCTCCACCCTACCTCCTGCCATCGAGTTGGCACCGAACAGTCATGCACGAGGCAGGCTAAAACCCCGCCCACGCACATTTTACAGGTATTACCAGTGGCCCGCCGCCGGAGGATCGCCTTACATGGCCGGTAACCGGAGAAGAGGGCGGGGTAGGGGCGGGGTAGGGTGCATGACCGGTACCACCCCCACCACAGGCCGACACCTCCCCCCCCCCGCCCGGCTCAGTCAGGGCGTCGACACTTGACGCGCGAAACGACCGGGGCAGCGAGGGGCGCTGAAGCTGAGTGACCCAGTTGCGGTTGGTCGGTGGGGAGGTGGAGGGGAGGTGGAGGGGGAGGTGGGGTGGGGGGGGGGGGGGGAGGAGGGGTCCTGAGAGGGTCCACCGAACGGAACGGGCGAAGGAGAGGGCAGCATGCGGTACAGGAAGACTCGGAAGATGACGAGACGACTAGCGGGAACAGGGCATAAGTTGTGGGAAGAAACAACTATGTCAAAGTTGGAAAGTTAAAGCGAAAGTAAAGTAATCGATTGTTTAAAGTGATAAGGAAAATTTAAACAGTGATAGCGGACTGAGTAGCGTACGTGAGGTTGATACAATAACGGATAAACTCCTAGTCTTACATTGAGACCAACCTTATCTAGCACGCCGAAGGGCAGTGCAACCATAAGATCCATTATCACCAACCTCAAATCATTTATTTCGTGCATACGTCAAGTGTCCCACCGCTCCTGCCCACTAACTAGCTGATGTCACAACTGAATACCGTCTGGAGGACACGAGTCCGCGGCACATCATTTGGCACCGTGCCAACAGCGGGGCCGCGGCACTAGGTCCCTGTTCATAACGTCCAGTATTACCGTACGGCGCACGGGGTCACGGGGTGTGTTATGGCGGGGTCCCGTGAGCGACCCTGCTGACCGCACCCCGGTGCAGAGTCCAGGCGTAAGATGAGTGATCCATTAGCGTGTCGCGGCAGGCCATGTCGTCATGGCAGACCAGACCCACTCCGACTGTCCTGAATAGCTTTTCCAGCTGAAACGTTAGTCATCGGTACCAGCAGTGGCGGAGGAAGGTATTTTCGGATGAGGGGCAAATAAACCCAGGGGGCCCCTCGGCCAAAGGCCACCCCCCAAAAAAAATATACATTGGCGCGAAATGGTATCTCCTCGGATTTAGGCCACTATATTTTGCAGGGCCTCAAAATGTCGCAAAAAAGGCGAGACAGGCCCATCTTGAAGCCTCAGGCCTACCGAGGGGTCCCCTCAGGCCTACCGAGGGCCCCCTCAGGCCTACCGAGGGCCCCTCAGGCCTACCGAGGGCCCCCTCAGGCCGACTGAGGGCATTATGCCGGCCTTAGAGGGCCCCTCATGCTGGCGGGGGGCACCTTGGTCCCTCGGGTATTTTTTTCGGTCAAAACAAAAATTGAACTAACTTCTTGGAGGGCCATCTTACAAATTTATGGGGGGTCATATGTTTTTCCCCAACTTCTTGAATGGGGGGGGGGGGGGGGCAGCTGCCCACCCTGCCCCCTCTTCCGCCGTGCCTGTCGGTACCAGCGCACCTCTCACACCTCTCGCCCATCTGGGTTATTTATTCTTATATCGAATTTATTCGAATTCATTTCTACTAATTCATTTCTACTAAGGTGCTGTGTTGCGACCCCAATACAGCGGCCACCTC
The DNA here is from genome assembly GCA_036785665.1 of Chirona hameri. Lineage (NCBI taxonomy): Eukaryota > Metazoa > Arthropoda > Thecostraca > Balanomorpha > Balanidae > Chirona > Chirona hameri. The sequence goes on from JAXIVJ010001778.1 coordinate 63,234, forward strand.
CTGCTAAGAGACGGGCGGAACCGCGAGCTGATCACGTGACACCATCCCATGACCCGCCCGAGTACCATGCTGAGCCGGTCTGCCAGTCACGCGACCCGTGTTATCGAACCAGACCTGTCGCCTGTTGCTGCGGCTTTCGCACGTCGCGACCGCGCCATGACCGCCACAGACGGCTACAAATCGGCTCACTGAGCAGCGCCGACCACTGCCGCGGTCGAGAGCGAAAAAATACCGCAGGGAGACAAGCCCAGCAGGCACGACAGATGGCGGTTGGGGAAGGGGGGGGGGAGGGGCTGGAGGAACCGGGTTATTACAGAACCGGGTTATTACGGGAACGTGGTCTAATCCCTCCACCACCAAGCCTGCGGTCACGAATCATAGGTTTTCAGCCGATGGCTGTAGAGATCAGGCAACACACCCGTTCTGAACAACGGGAGCTGTCAAAAGGTTCGCCTGGCCATGGTCATGCGGCAGTCACACTGCACTGACAAAGGGTAAGGTAAGGTGGTCACTGGTCATCATGCCAGAAGGAATCGGTCGGTTGAGCGGTCACCAAGGGTAGACCACAGGGTTGTGTACCTCTGTTGGTCAGGTTGGCTATCTGGGAACGAAACGCTATCTGGGGGCGAAACAACTGTCTTGGCCAGGTTGGCTAGCTTGGGGCGAAAAAGCATTAGGTCAGCGACATGAGCACCGGGTCACCATGTCACCCAGGTGACGGGTGACTTCAGGGATGTCACCTTGGTGACGGGTGACGGGTGACGACACCCGGGCCGCGCCACTGATGACTTCAGACCGCAAACTGCCGGCGAGAGAGACTCGGCCCAGCGTGCCCATCACCGGACCGCAGCTCTTCTCAACACAATGCAGCGCGTCGCTGAGGCAATCAGCCGCGCCCTACGGTTACGAGCTATTGTCCGAGCTGGCCGGCTTACCGCTGAGGACCCTCGTGACCCGTCGTGACCAGTGGGTCAGCTGGCGTGTTTACAAAACGTCGTCCCCCCCCCCTCTTCTCCCCGGGTCAGCCCCCCCTCTTCTCCCCGGGTCAGCCCCCCCCCCCTTCTTGTGTTAAAAGGACAGGCCCCCGTCATAGGGGGCGATACTGTGGTTCAGGGGGGAGGGGATGCTAACAGGACAAGCGCTACATCGTAGATGGGGCGGGGGAGGGGAGAGATTGCGGCCAGGGGTGCTAACGGGACAGGGGCTCCGTTGGAGGGGAGGAGAGGGGGAGGAGGGGGGAGGCCGTCCCCTGGCCACCATGCTAGGGTGGAGGCATGATGCCGTCCGCTTTTTAGGAGAGTTGGGTTGTGTTGTCCCCAGATCTGGTGCTGATACCACTGGCAGAGATATGGGGGACCGGGTTGGGGTAGATAAGGTGACGCGTGTCGACAACGACAAATTGCGACCGGTCGACACTGGAGGGATCATGGAGTCAAACAGTTCTTTTCGCAAAACAATACAGGATTTAACAGAGAAAATACTGAAACATGCCACGAGATATAACACGAAATAAATGTACGCGCTTCTAATATTTTGAGCTATTCCTTTGTGGAATATACTAAAAAGCCCTATCACACCAGTGCAAACAGATAGGGTAAGGCGGCCACTTCCAAGATTGCGCCATCTGCGTAGGCCGTAGGTATATTTTTGTACCAAAGCTAACATTCGCTGTACTTTCCCAACAAGGGTCACCCTTGAGCTGCCAACTGAGCAAACAGATAATAAGAGTAAATACGACCGTTAAAACGGCGATAACAATTAACAATGAACAACTTGTCTACAGTTCAGATAACTTTTTAATGGAGTTGCAATCAACACCAATGGCGACCGAGTTCGAACGATTGAGCTGGGGGGTCTGGTCTGGTCTGGTCTGGTCCGGGTCTGGTCTGGTCGATTGAGCTGGGGGCCGCCCGCTTGTGTGCCCTTCGTGCTAGCCTAGTGTTTTCACACAAGAGCTTCACCAGACTAAACAAGTGGATATTTCGGACAGATTACTGCTAGTCACACAATTCCAGGTACGCTCAGCAGGTGTTCCAAAACTTCCACCCACCCTTACGCTTCGGGCAACTTGGCTGGGCGTTCGCCGAACATTATCATCCTTCTGGAATGTTTTTCTTCGATGAGACACCATCTCGTTCTCGGCGGGACCGGATGTGTAAGCTGAGCGAGCCGTCATCGCCACAGGAGGTCTGATAGTGAGTGTGCTTGTGTGAGTGTGAAAGTGTTTGAAGTCAGAGTTACCCGCGAGTCATCCACCGGAGTTATCCACCAACCGCTGCCGCTACCGCCGCCACCGCCCGCCACCGCCCGCCACCGCCACCGCCCGCCACCGCCCGCCACCGCCCGCCGCCACCGCCTCCGAAATCCGGACGAACAGCTGCCTTTTAACGGCTGTTTGCCTTGGCACGCGGTGCGTCGCCAGGTATCCGTGTCACAGATCAGGTACGCATAACACCTCACATCACAGATCGCCGCCGCGCCTGCGCGCGCCGCAGAATGCCGCACGCGTCACAAATCGCCGCCACGTGCCGCTCGCTTCCGGCGGCGCGGCGGCGGTGGTGACGCGCGGGAGACAAGAGTGACGTCCGCGCACGTCGCCACAAACCAGAGTCTCCCTCGTCGCGTCTCCTTCCCACCACCGAGCATGCCCGTCCCGCGGGCAGCGGACATGCCGGCATAATGGACACCTCACTGGGCCAGGCGCTCGTCCAAGCGTGGGAACAATCCACAAAGGACTGCTAAATAAACATTACGGTCGCAGCACACGCGCATGTAAAATACGGACACTCCGACGCCACCCGTTGTCTGGGGGAGTCCGCTCCGCCCTCCAGAGTCTCTGTTCGTTCCCGTTCGCAGCATGACGCGATTCTTGCATCGACGTCGCGGCGCCGTTGTCCGGCAGAACAGGCCACTCAGAACCCGAAGCGGCCTCGAGCGACCCAATCGCAGCTGACGGGTGAAGGGGAGGTGGCCAGCTCATGCATGCGTAAGAGGGAGGCGGCGCAGTCGCTGGTCGGAGCAGCGCCCTCATCCGCCCACATTCCTCGAGCGATGATAACTACGTGGGCGCCCTGCGTGGGCGCCTTGCGTGGGCGCTCTGCGTGAGTGCGGGGCGTGGGCGGCGGCGGCGGCGGCGGCGGCGGCGGTCAGGGCGGACCGGCTCGCTCCGCTGATTATGCAAAGGGACCGACTGCGGCCCGCGGGTTGGGCAAACAGCAGTGCCGGTAAAACAGCGGAACTCGAGCCGTGAGCGCCTTCCTGCGAGCCCAGCAAGGTCTGACCCGGTGAGGTTCCGCCGGTTAGGGCGAGTGAACGGAGCAGAGGGTGGAGCCAGGCTGGAATAGGATACGGTGACGGGCACACCTGACTGAACAGGTCGGGATTGACGGACAGGCGGACTGACTGACTGGAGGGACTGACGGGACTGATGGGACTGACAGGACTGACGGAATGACGAGACTGATGGAATGACGAGACTGGCGGAATGACGAGACTGACGGAATGACGAGACTGACGGAATGACGAGACTGACGGAATGACGAGACTGGCGGAATGACGAGACTGACGGAATGACGAGACTGACGGAATGACGAGACTGATGGAATGACGAGACTGACGGAATGACGAGACTGACGGAATGACGAGACTGATGGAATGACGAGACTGACGGAATGACGAGACTGACGGAATGACGAGACTGACGGAATGACGAGACTGACGGAATGACGAGACTGACGGGATTAACGCACAGGCGGGCAGATCATAGATGTACAGACGGGACTGATTGGACTGACATACTGTCACAACTGGCGTTACTGATAGCCACTTCTTGTCGATGCAGCAACTGATGGGACCAACGGGAATGACCGATGCCCGACCAACTGACATGTCTAATGATATAACGACCCCCCCCCCCCCCAACCCAGGCAAGCGGACTCGCAGGCAGGTGTGGTATTCACTATTCACCCACCCCGCTACACCGCCCAATCAGTCCAATCAACATACCCCACATCTCTGGGGCGGCCGAACAGCCGGTACAACTGCAGGCTCTCCGCCACAAGGTCTCTCTTGTTAGACAGACGGACTGCTACTCGGCCTGTGTTGTGGGACGATAGAGATTGGAGCTGCACGCCGTCTCTGTCAGGCCCGGTGTCAATGACGTTGGATGGGGACCACCGACAAGGTATGGCAACAGTGACAAACAGTGACAACAGTGACAACAGTGACGGACGCCAGGTCCATGACAGCATGCGATAGTATATGGTCAGGGAGCACGCACCGGGTAGCAGTTTCGAAACCGAAACATGCGGTTAGGTAAAAACTGCACAGATGTGCGACTGGAAACAGAAGCCGCGGTAGAAAGTGAATACAGTGGCAGCTGTTACAATTGGTGGGTAGGGAGCTTCGCAGAGTCGAGGTAATGCCACTGGCTCGCTGCAACAACCTCCTGATAAGCTAGTGCCAAGCGGAATATCGGGCTAGGTGATAAGCAGAACGTTGAACTTTTAACACCTAGGGCAGCTGAATAAACAATATCTGGACATTCAGTGTGATTTAAGAGCGACGACTGAGTTTAAAGGAAATGGTTCACATTGGAGCATTTTTTTCAAAACACGATTTGATTATATTTTGAAATACAATGTATTTTTATATTGTCAAAAATGGTCATACATCGCGCCGATTCAGGACAGAAGGTCGTAAATTATTAATGTTATCAAAACTATATACATACTCTCTGAGTCAGAGTCCTGACGTCACGCGAATGAGAAAAAAAATGGCTCAGCCAATCAGATTCGAAAGTAGTCGCGTAAGGATAGACTCGCATTAGATAAGTGCCAACCGGCGGCCGGCGGTTCGCTTGCTAGCACCAGCTGCAAGCTGATTGGCTGATTTTACCTATAGCCTGTGCCCAGACATTATCAGCACCACATTCTTTCGCCAGCACGGCATTCCTTCGCCAAAAAATCAAATATATTCGGCTGGAGTCTTTTCAGTCAATAAAACTTGCATATAGGGGTTTCCCAACACGGGCCACAAAACTGCTATCTCAGTTTAAAACCCATGTTGAAGGTGAACTATTTCCTTTAAAGGGAGTGTGCCTACTCACATCGCTTAGTTGGGGTTATTGACACTGGTCTATAGAACACAATTTTCTGAATTGAACCAATACTTCATTTCTCCAGATTCACCCTAGTTGCTGAGATATTCAAAGACTCCAGGAATTTGCTTGGGAGCAAAAAGTTATCGGGTAGACTCCAGAGGGCTTCCGCTACTAGAAGCCCTGCAACTATCGATTAAACTGCTTGCATATTGTTAGCGCCGGCCAATAGCAATTCAACAAAACAGCTCGTGCACGCTGATAGCAGCAGCCGAGCAGAAACTGGACGGCCATCATGTTTTCCGATGATGGCCATTTCGATGATGGCCGATGGCCATTTTTTGAAGAAGATATCAATTTAGAGCTACGAAACTTGCACATAATAAAGTTCACAGTGGCAAGCACGTGCTGTGCAAAACTCGTCTTTCTATCTTGCATGATGTGACCGGAATTGTATTGTCTTATGTGCGCCGTTTTATATAACATCACCATAGTGGCGATCGTTTTATATATATCGAAACATAAAATAAGCAAAAAAACAACAATATAAGTGAAAATTCAACTAAAGGGGCTTCAGATGTGAATTTCATCATATACAACAATCAAACCAACAGCTACTTACCGTATGAAAAATATTTTTGACATTCCAAAACAGTAGACACACTCCCTTTAAGCGACGCGACCGGCGACAGGCTACATTATTTGTTGTTACGTTCGTTATTATTACTATTATGTATTATTTATTTGTATTTATCATTTGTTGTACACTTGGTACGCCTGGTTACAAAAAAAAATGGTCCAGAACATAGGCTCTAACGTTGCCAGATGTGAGCCATTAACCACTTCCCCCATTAGCCCAACAACCATGACCAATAGCCATCTGCAGCGGAGCCACTGGTGATTGTCCGAGGTCTAACCACCTCCCACCTGGTGATTGCCGGCGGTTCCGAAAACGCCAACTCACCGTCTGCCTCGAGAGAGTGGCCCGTGGGTGGGCGCGAGCAGCTGAGTCGCAGTCAGCTGACTACAGACTACCTGACAGCAGCGGCGCGCAGCCGCCCCTGTAAATCTCTCCCGGCTCGGATACTGTCTTATCAAGGTAGAGAAGAAGATAGGAGGGTGTGCTATAATGGAGTCAGAGTGGGACAGAGTGGACGCAAGTGCGCTGGCCGAAGTGCGTGACATGATTTATTGCGCGCGCAGCTGTGTGTGTCCAGTTGAGGTCACGCACAGGTCACTCACAGATCACGCAAGGTCACGGAAAGTCACGCACAGGTCACGCAAGGTCATGCGCAGGTCAGCAAGGTCACGCACAGGTCTCGTACAGGTCACGCGCATGTCACGCACATGTCACGCACAGGTCACGCACAGGTCACTCACAGGTCACGCACATGTCACGCACAGGTCACGCACAGGTCACGCACTTGTCATATGCGTAACACTGCGTGCCCCCGCACCGTCGAGAAGTGCTCCTCGCCCGGCACGACACACCTTTTATGGACGGCGTTCCGGCCAACCGCATAGGGGCGGGGTTCGTCAGATTGACGACTTGCAGCCGAGATGGCCGATAAATGCTTCTCATCGCGATCCTATCTCGCCGTTCGCGGCACGAGCTAACAAAAACGACGCGGACAAGAAGCGAGCCAATGCGTCGACGGCGAGATGTTAGGGCGTTGGTTGGATACCATAGAATGAATGGGGAATGGTGTCCTCTCTGTGTAGTGTATTGCAATGAGGTTGGTATGTTTTCAACGGCTAAAAACCTAATCTATCATCTTCGCGCTAGTCGGCGTGTGTTGAGACCAAGTAAACAGATAGGCGAGATTAATGGGTACTCTGTGGACCAGTTCACCTCATGTGGTACTGCTCCGAACCACGCGCTCATAAATGCATGCTGTCACTTGTCAGTGCAGTGGCGGATCCAGGATTCGGACAAGGAGGGGTCACGTAGCAAAGTGGGCCGCCTTGGTGGCCCCCTCAGGCCTTAGTGGGCCCCCTCAACCCTTTGGTGGGCCCTTTTGACCTTGAAGACAAATGTAAGCCAGAATGGACCCTTTTAGTGCAAAATATGCCTTTCACATGCCAGAATGGGCCCCTGCAAACCAGATTTGGCCCTCTTCAAGCCAGAATGGGCCCTCTGGAGGTCAAAGTGGGCCCTCTAGAAGTCAGACTGGGCCCTCTAGAGGTCAAAGTGGACAAATTTACTTGCGTTTTGTTTTAAAACGGAGTGAAATTCGTTTCGAGTTACTTCGATCGGCTATGGCCCCCTGGAGCTATTGGGTCCCTTCGAGGCTCAAGGGGGGGGGGGGGCATCTCCCCGCCACTCTGGATCCGCCACTGTGTCAGTGTCGGTTGTTACCACATAACAAACGCCACATCAGGTCTGGCGAATCACCACCTGGCCTGTGACGCTCGACTTCGCCCCACCTCGCCCCACCTCACACTCAGAACCAAGCGGTTTTCCAGCGAACACCGCCTCATCCTTCGTAGAGAGGGTAGGCTTGGCTCAGCGAGTTAGCTGTAGGCCCAGGCCGGCCGGCCGCCGCATACCTGCCTGCCGGGTGCCGACGCCGCCGGCTGCTGCTGACGTCACCATCACGTGACCTTGCGGGCGGCGGGCGGGACGCCAGCAGGTGGGGTCGCCGGCGGCCGCCGCTGACTTCTGCTAGGGGTTCGGCGATCCGGTGACCCGCCAGTGACCTGGCATCACCGTGAACTGGGCACCAGTGACCGGTCAGGGTCAAGAGGGGTCACGGTGGAGGCGGGAGGGGTCGATTTCTACCCATCTGGCAGCCCGAGAGCGTCAAAGGTCGAGTGGGAGGTGGCTGGTCGACTATCGGATCACCGGCTAAGCGTAGGGACACGCCCTAACGGCTGACCAGCCGCGCTCAGCTGGGCTGGCGGGCTGCTGGCCACTGAGCTCCTGAGCTGCTGAGCTGCTGACTGCTGGCTGCTGGCTGCTGGGCTGCTGGGCTGCAGGGCTGCAGGGCTGCAGGGCTGCAGAGCTGCAGAGCTGCTGAGCTGCTGGCTGCTGGCTGCAGGGCTGCAGGGCTGCTGGGCTGCTGGGCTGCTGGCCACTGGGCTGCTGAGCTGCTGGCCACTGGGCTGCTGGGCTGTTGGTCGCAGGGCTGGTGGGCGGCTGGGCTGGTGAACTAGTGGGTTGCTGGGTTGCTGAGGCTAGGGTGTGAACGCGTGGTGTTGGGCGCTTGGCGCTGAGCTGCTGGTTGCTGGTTGGTTGCTGGTTGGTTTCTGGGACGCTGGGTACTTGTTTCGCTGCCTCGGACACGATTATAAAGTTTTGCAGCCCCAGTGCAGGGTGCATGCAGGATATTTCGCTAATTAATATATGATGCTGGGCTCGGATTTCGGACTTTGTAGGCGGGCCCTAAGCCCGCGGGCTAGTAACCTAACAACAATGCGCCCTGCAGCAATCGAGCCAGTGCAAGCAGGCATGGTCCCGCCTCATCAACTCTAATTAGGTGCCTTGCTGCCGGCCACTCAGACCACTGACCGCCGGTCACACGGTACACACCGCGTGAACGCCCGGCTCGTTCCGTTCCGTTCCGTTCCGCGAACGCTAGCCAGCCAGTCAGCCGGGCGTACGGCCGACAGGGCAGACGCGCGGGGACCCTGGCCTTGACGGCGACCACACCTGTGCGAATCGACGACGCGTACCGGGGCGACGCGCGGCGACCAAACTCAGGGCGATGACCGGCGGTCTCAGCAGCCGTGAAACATGAACCCTCTTAATTACGGATCGCCATTACGAATTATGCAGCAGGGGCGACGGCTTATAATGAGTGGGGGCGGTCGACAAAGCGTCGATAAAATGCGGCCGGTATGGGCCCCGCTGCGCGGTGCTATTGAGAGCAGGCAGGATGTGCTCGACACAAAAATGGTCCGCGTGTCCCATGCGTGATGCGTGGGAGATTGGTAACCTTGGAATTAGCGTTCACAATAGGGTTGGCGGACACCGCAAAGTGGGAGCTGGTGTATCACTAGGCTGCAATAGTTTACCGTGATATGATCTGGATAGGGAATTTGCATACGTATCGATGCTCTGCATCGATGAACAACCCCTAGTGTCACGACAACTAGAAGACTGCCTCACTAGTCTATAGAATACCCGTAATTACGTACACATATCTGCAACGCAAACCATCAAACGCATCAACAATACCCGGATGCGAGCATCGCGCGCGTGTTTCGCAATCATCCCTCGTGTGGTACGTCATAGATGCTAATCATTATTTTGCACCGTTCATTTCAGAGGTAAAAATCAAATTAACGAGCCATTATATTCGCTTAGGTCTTCACAATACGACAGCTAGTGCACTTGGCGTAAAATGTGCGATGAGTAGCAGTCGACAAGCATGAAAGCGGCCCAGAAGATTGGAATTCTAACATAACGATGCAGCGAAATGCGCGTCGTCGCGTTTCGCCGATAAGTAGCGAGACGACAGCGATGTCCGGCGGCTCTCGTGGTGTGACGAGGGTCACCTGGTGCCACCACCAGCGTCGGGAGGGGACCGTGACCGGGTAGGGACCCGTCAGTACACCAGCGTCGGGAGGGGATCGTGACCGGGTAGGGACCCGTCAGTACACCAGCGTCGGGAGGGGACTGTGACCGGGTAGGGACCCGTCAGTACACCAGCGTCGGGAGGGGATCGTGACCGGGTAGGGACCCATCAGTACACCAGCGTCGGGAGGGGACTGTGACCGGGTAGGGACCCGTCAGTACACCAGCGTCGGGAGGGGACTGTGACCGGGTAGGGACCCGTCAGTACACCAGCGGTGGGAACCCCGTCAGGCCGTATTGCTTGCCACAGTGGCAATCATGCAGAGTCAAAGCTATCCAGTTTGCGTTAAATTCCACCTTGTCCGCTCATAGTTCTGAGTTCTGACACGCACGTACACATGTCGGGAACTTGGGAGGAAGAATACGATATTATGTTGAGGAGATTCTTTCGCTTAGTCCGCGCGGCGTTGGTAAAAAAATGCCCAGAAGTTTTAAGCAATTGGCTTCATTCAGCGGCTTGATTAGCCATCCTTGATCTTGTTAGGAATCCTCCCCAAAAAGGCCAGGACACGCAACCAGACGTTCAATTCGTCAGATGCAGCAGTCCCATGCCGAAGACCCAGCGGTAGAAGTACGAAGTGGAAGTCGCAGAATGTAAGTATGTTGGTCGCTGAACCGCATACAGGTGGTTGCAGTGCCCGGACGCCGTAGCGTGTCGCCGGCGGGGCGCGCGCCACATGTGACACGCGACCAACGCCGTTCATGAGCAGAATCTAGACCGTGATTCGGCTGATTACAATAACAACAGCCGTCGGGGGCACTTACCAGTCTTCGCGGACCTCTTTGCCGTCGAATCGCACCTCGATGGACTGATGGAGCGCCACCGAGAATCCGAAGAACGACTCCGGAGCGCCGTTCTTGATCACGGGAATGCGCGGCTCTAGGTTGAAGCCGACCGCACCGCCGAACCAGCACACGAGCAGGGAGAGTTGACACCACGAGGCGGCCATGCTGGACACGGGATCGGCGCGCGCCGTCCCTCACTTTAGCACTCCAGCACAGGGACCTGCCGCGTATGCGGGGCCTTGGCGACTGGTTGTGTAGGACGAGACTCTTTTGGCCGCGCAGTCGGATAGTACAGGAATCAGCCACCAGAGGCAGCACTGGATGATAAATACCTTTGAGTGAGTTTATACAGTGATCCGTATTCGTCGCTGGTCCTGCGTTGATGTCTGAAAAGAAAGGAAAGAAGTTGTCAATAATAAAGACTTAGTTATGTACTAAAATATCCCGTTTCCTCACATTTACGTTTTAATTATCCAAGGCTGTTCACTCTTGATGATTCAAATTCGAGGCTAGAGACATCTATCGACATTCTTAGTAAGTTTACCTTCCATACATCTCCGCCATCTTTGTCATGTAGATTGTGGAATGAAAACCAAAGTGCGGTCTACGGTCAAAGGTGCCAGATCACAGGTGGATTTTCCTATTCAAATGGTGGGGCGACTGCCCCACCAACTTTGTGTTTTTCCCCACCAACTTTTGCCAGATTCGAAGGTTTTCTGGCGTTGAAATGGCCATTTTTCACCTGAACCATTGAACACAACCAGCCCACATGACATTTTGCCCCACCAACTTTTTCCGAAAAGCTCCACCCATGTGCCAGATCTAAGGCCTGATGTATCGTATTGCCGTAACATTCTTCATGTATGTACGTAACTTAAGGTCCGCTTATAAACAAAGCCACTGCCCCAACCTCACCCATTTCTGGCAGACTAAGTAAGTCGTTTCACATCACAACAGACCGCAGGGCCGACTCGGCCCCTGTTCCTAACCATGACTCTACAGTACCAAACCAGGGCTGCTATGCCAATTCAAACTCTGATTCCAACAGGCCTTATTCGAGGCTACGGAATAGACTCCGACCTTGACCCTTACAGGCCACAGCCATAGTATGGACTAGGGATGCGTACTCGACTCTGGCTTCGAAAGCTATGGATCGAGGTTGTGAAGTTTACTCCGACTCCGACAGCCCTGCATGGATTTTCAGAGTCGTCAACTCCGACTCCGAATCCGACTTAGCCACCATGTGATCCAAACGTTTGGAAAGAACGGCAGTGCAACTTTACCATGCCTATCATGCCTCTAAGAGATATCCTACCCTCCTCAATGCCATCTATAGTTCTCCTTCCAGCGCGCCCTCTATATTATCTGGCACACTCATATCCTGTGTTTTGCCGATTACCGGGTCATGTGCTCTGTTCTTTAAAATGTCGTAACTCGTAAGTGACCTGACCTCTGCACTGTCCTGTGCCCCGCCATGACCTATCCAGTGTCTTTACCATGTCTGCTTTATATATATAAATATATGTATGCATGCATGCATGCATACACACATACACCCCTGCACCCCTGCACCCACGCACACACGCACACCACGCGCACACACGCACACACGCACACACGCACACACACACACACACATACATACATACATACATACATACATACATACATACATACATACATACGTACATACATACATACATACATATATATATATATATATATATATATATATATATATATATATATATATATATATATATATATATATATATATATATATATATATATATATATATATATATATATATATATATATATATATATATATATATATATATATATATATATATATATATATATATATATATATATATATATATATATATATATATATATATATATATATATATATATATGCATGTTTGGTCGAACAAAACCGAGTTTCTGGCATTAGCGAGCTTTTTCTGCAGCTTTTCCAAGGAACGAACTATGGACTTTGCTGTATCTGTTGCGTTGTCGATTAGGTCTCCGATAATAGTCATATATGTTCATAATTAGCGACCGGTTTCGTTGTATTCCAATAACATTTTCAAGCTATATGAACCAAATTATACATAAGTAGCACAGTAAATAAACAAGTTTAGAAGCTTTCACAAAAAGCATTCTGAAGTATTTTTCACACTATTCACGCTACATTTTCGATGTCACTTTCGATACGGGAAACACCGACGGCATTTCCTCTCTTAATCACCATATGTATGGGCGCTGCACAGAGTAAATATCCCGAGGTAGTCGCGCTGAGTGTTAAGGGTGGGGTGCCTCTCGCGGATTAGGACCGCCTCCAGGATCCTTTGACGCCTGACGTTACTTTCAAACGCAATGATTGCCGTGTTCCCTTCCAGTTCCTTACGCGTTATTTCTCTGTTGTGGCAGGCGGGCGGGCGGGCGGTATATATATATATATATATATATATATATATATATATATATATATATATATATATATATATATACACCGCCCGCGGGCGGGCGGGGGGTATATATATATATATTGGAATACAACGAAACCGGTCGCTAATTATGAACATATATGACTATTATCGGAGACCTAATCGACAACGCAACAGATACAGCAAAGTCCATAGTTCGTTCCTTGGAAAAGCTGCAGAAAAAGCTCGCTAATGCCAGAAACTCGGTTTTGTTCGACCAAACATGCATATTAAATGGATTGCTGCCTAATTACCCAAATATATATATATATATATATATATATATATATATATATATATATATATATATATATATATATATATATATATATAAGTTGCACTGCGTGATGCGCTGTGTGGGTGCCTGGTGCTTCACAAATTATACCCAGTTCTATGCCCAGTTCTATGTTCTATGCCCTGGTCCTAGCTCTGATTATACCCAGTTCTATGCCCTGGTCCTAGCTCTGATTATACCCAGTTATATGCCCTGGTCCTAACTCTGATTATACCCAGTTCTATGCCCTGGTCCTAGCTCTGATTATACCCAGTTCTATGCCCTGGTCCTAGCTCTGATTATACCCAGTTCTATGCCCTGGTCCTAGCTCTGATTATACCCAGTTCTATGCCCTGGTCCTAGCTCTGATCAATGCCTCAGCCTTGGCCCCTGCCTTACATTATCCTTGTCTTGTCTTGCACAGTGTACATTCACACCATCGCTACACATTTATCACAACATACACAAATTCAAGTTGTCACAATCGTTATGCATGCTTTTCCCTGATTTAGCTCCGACCTCTTTCTTTTGCCGTCACGTGGGCCCTCCCTGCGTCACGTGGGCCCTCCCTACGTCACGTGGGCCCTCCCTACGTCACGTGGGCCCTCCCATCGTCACGTGGGCCCTTCCAACTGGATACGACCCATACGTTTGTTTATCCCTAACAATGACTCATTGGCTATATTGGATGCCCACGTTCATGGCACTAAACGTAAACAGTGGGTTCTGCAGTTGAAGTACCCGTCGTCCAGTGATTCCTCCTCGGAATCTGTGGCCACGTTCTCACTTTCCAATAACTCCACAAACGCAGGCATTCTGCGCATAGCGTGGTACCTGAAACATCGTGATTTAACAGTCAGGCAACAGTAGGGTAGAGTAATGTCAGGTAGCAGTAGAAATCTTCGTTTGCTGCATGTGCATTGGTTTTATATTAAATTATAGCGACCTTTGAGCACCTAGAGAGAGAGACGTACGCAGATACTCCATTTCAGATCGTCGACTAAAAAGGTTTCTCATCTATATCGCGGAACGACAACAGCTAATTTCGTCTGATATTTGAGAATAGAGGCAGCTATCACGAAAAAGCTAAATGAAACACAGCAGTAACTACGAAGGAGCAGCTGCAACGTAAGCCTTCCATTTTCAAAACGAGCTATCGTTTGCCCCCATTCATTACACAATTCAGCCAGGTTAGCATATACCCACCTACCTAGGATATGTTTTGATATATTTAGGTATTCTTTACTATGATATTCTGACTGATTGGCGAAGTTCATGAGGAATGAAGTGAAAAGCATGAACAACGTTAAATTTAAGAACTTTATATTTTTTTAGAAGCTTTGGACTTCACAGCACCTACTACGGCGAATACGAAAAAGAAAATGAAAAGTACAGCGGGAGTTGAACCGTCCGGGAATCATTCTTTGGCGTTCTAAGACGCCATGATGCAATAACATAGTCAGCAAAAAGATGCAGAACTACAATTATCAAATATCCATTGTTCACTGATCATTACAACATTCAATGGCGGCAACAGCAAACACAAACAAACAAAAAAATAAAGAAAAATATTTGGTACTCACCTTTCCACCAGCATGAAATCGCCCGGCTGTCAACCCAACATAATTCGTCGATATAAACTTCTTCCGACATAAAATATTCAACATCTTTGCACCCGATAAGTGATAACCTACAGTGATCATAACAGTATGCGCGGTATTCCACCCGATAAGTGATAACCTACAGTGGTCATAACAGTATGCGCGGTATTGCACCCGATAAGTGATAACCTACAGTGATCATAACAGTATGCGCGGTATTGCACCCGATAAGTGATAACCTACAGTGATCATAACAGTATGCGCGGTATTCCACCCGATAAGTGATAACCTACAGTGGTCATAACAGTATGCGCGGTAGACGACTTGGTGACGGACTTGTGCTGTTGTTGGTCCCCCTGGTCACCGCCGTGGCGGTGACGTAGCCACACGGCTCCTGTGGGCCGTGTAGCCGGCGGCCAAGGCCGCCACCACGTCGTCGCGCCGTAGATCGCGCTCCGTGGCATAAATGTTGCCCAGCGCACGGAGGCGAGTGCCGCACAGGCACGGACAGCGCAGCAGGATGTGCGCTGGCGTATCGGCGGCCTCCTTGCAAAAGAGGCACAGGCCCGCCGGGCAGCCGGCGTCGTTGCACGGGGGGCAGTCTTTGGTCGGTCGACGCCCGATGCGGTGGAGGTATTGCTCCGAGCGTCCCCAGTGTCCTGCTCGGAGTTGGTGAACGTCCACTGCCTCCTCTCGGGTTGGGTTGCGTCGCAGACTGGCGGCAGTCTTTGGTCGGTCGACGCCCGATGCGGTGGAGGTATTGCTCCGAGCGTCCCCAGTGTCCTGCTCGGAGTTGGTGAACGTCCACTGCCTCCTCTCGGGTTGGGTTGCGTCGCAAACTGGGGGCAGTCTTTGGTCGGTCGACGCCCGATGCGGTGGAGGTATTGCTCCGAGCGTCCCTAGTGTCCTGCTCGGAGTTGGTGAACGTCCACTGCCTCATCTCGGGTTGGGTTGCGGCGCAGACTGGGGGCAGTCTTTGGTCGGTCGACGCCCGATGCGGTGGAGGTATTGCTCCGAGCGTCCCCAGTGTCCTGCTCGGAGTTGGTGAACGTCCACTGTCTCCTCTCGGGTTGGGTTACGGCGCAGACGGGGGGGGGGGGGGGTGATCCCCCAAGATGGACCGGTACCAACCGTCCGGCCAGCCCGCCTGCCAGCTTCTCCTGGCGGCCCTCGTCACAGTTCGGGAGAGAGTGCGGACGTCGACTGGCGTCGACATCTAAGGGAGTGTGGCCGCCTCCTTTGCCAGGACGTCCGCCCTCTCGTTGTCCGGCAGGCCGCAGTGCGCCGGCACCCACTGGAGGTGCACAGCGCAGCCGGAAGCCTCCAGCCTGCGGAGCTGTGACCAGATCCTGGCATCAACGAGGTCTGCGCCGCCGCGCCTCTGGACAGCAGCAGCAGCAGTGCCGCCTTTGAGTCGAGACAGGCGACTACTGGCAGCCTCTCGTGGCGCGGCAGCTCAGGGACCGCTTCCAGCGCCGCGAGCAGCACGGTGAGCTCCGCGCGCGCTAGAGCAGACCCGTTGGAACGCGGATCTCCCGCGCGTCTCTGGCCGGAGGGAGAATTAATACGGCACCGCCGCCGTTGGCGACGCCGGCGTCGGCCGACCCGTCCGACCAGATCCATATTGCTCTCGCCGGGAGCTCCTGTAGGCGCGTCTCGGCGGTCGCGCGGCAGGCCGTCTCTAGGGCGCACCGTTGGGCTTGGGAGCCCAGGTCCATGTGGAAGCGGACGCCGGTGTTGTCGCCCCACGGCGGCAGATCGTGTGATGAAAATGGGCTTCAACCGGCACATCTCGCGCGCCGGCCATGGTCAGGGGCGGGACGAGCTGCCCACTTCTCTTCACCCAGTCGTCGTGCTGAGGCGCCTTGGTGGGTCCGCCTCGCCGATGGATCTCAGCCGGTCCCTGTTGGGGATGTCATCGTTTTCATGGAAGATTCTCAGCGATATCCTGGTAAATTCACAATTTCCCAGAAAACATAACAATCGCCACGCAAATTGTCTTGTGATTAAATTTATTTGCAAGGGAATCATTTACTATTGTGCTTATGTTTCTTTTCTGGTCTCCGTCTCCGTATGCGTCTCAGTCTCCGTTTCCGTCTCCGTCTCCGTCTCCGTTCCCAATTTATGCAATGCACTAAACGTAATTCAACAAACCTATGGTGTCTTGGCGCCCGTGAGAGAGCCTTTGCAGCAGTAGATAATCCCACACCGTTTCTGGTAACCCACGTATCGGATTCAAGAGGTGAACATCAACGCGAATGTTCTATCGCGATAGCACGGAGCACCGATGCGTGAACTCAAGTCAGTTGACGACTGACAAGCTAATAATAACAATACACATATAGTGTATTATTACATAGTGTACTGCATACATAATAATACACTACAATACATTATAGTACAGCACTTGGATGGCAGGACTATATTGTTTATTATAACTACATAGAAAACGCCTTTATGGGCCACGCAGACCGAGCGAGCACTTTCGCATAATATCGAGGCCTGAGATAGGAAGAAGCGATCCTTAATTATTTACACAAATTTGTATGATATTACCAATTAGATCATGCGCAATTTTTGGGTATGGGTAGCTTTCTCAATCATTAAGTTTGCAGGACTGTTAACGCTATGTACCAAAAGACACATCAAGCAAGAAGGAGATAAGTGAAGGCATCGGAAAGTAGGCATCAGGACATAAAGGAACTATGTGCCATCCAGCAGCGTGAATGTTTCTAACTTTCTGATATCTCAGCATAAGCGACGTCTTACGCTGAAATCTATGTCAAAGTTTTGAGAGGACGAATTAATTTTAAGAGAAATAAATGCGTCCATGTCCTTTCATTTATATCAATTGCCAGGGGCTCCGCCACGGGAGGGGGGGGGGGGGGGCGTGTTGCCCCATTCTTGAGCCAGGGGGGATTATCTACCCAAATTTTCCCTGACAAACAACTATAAATCAGTGTTCAGTTGTACTCATAGGTGTCGATTTATATACTTTTAGGATGGCTCTCGCCCCCCCCCCCCCATGTTGAGTTCGGCCCTCCAAAGTGTTCTCGCTCCCCCCCATGTTTCCTGGTCACTGGCGTATCCAAGGGGGCCGGAAGGGCCAAGCCCCCAAAACGCCTGACGTCGACCAAAAAATGACGCATTTCCTAATGCGAAAATCTACCCAACTTTTACTTAAAAAAAATTGTTTAACCCTCGCCCGACGGGAGCTTTTTTCACCTTCGCCCTACCCCGCTTTTACAAACCAAGCAAACCAAGCAACTTTTCAAAAAAAAAAGAAAAAAGTTTTGTATTTTATGGGTTAAAACCTTTTTTGTTGTTGCAAATCCGAGATTGCTATTTTAAAGAGAATGCCATTTTGTATCTTTGATGAATTGCGTTTGCAATTTGCTTTAAAACTCTGTTTTCTACGATTTGTCAAATGTTTCTCATTTTGTTACCAACATGACGTCATCAAAACATGATTATCTCCCAAATCACTAACCAATTTCAATTAAATTTTTACAGCATACGTATAATTGTTGTCAACTCAGCTACCCAAAAATTCAGCCAGCTGTATTGCATGTGTAAAAAGTTATTCAAGAAAAACATCAGGAGCTGTCAGGCCCCCCCCCCGTAGGGCGAGGGTTAAATCACTTATTGACGTATGAAGAAGCGAAATTCGATGAGTTGTAGAATTGTGTGACTTTAGGGGATTTGTCCCCCCCTCCCCCAGCAGCTTTTTACCGTTCTGACATAATCATTATTCACGTAGAAGCGTAGTTTGTGAGATGTGAGATTAACCGCGATATACGTTATAAGACGATATAGACGATAGATGGACGTTACCACTTTAGGTTTGGGTGCCTTGTTTTTAATTCCAAAGGATACTGTACGGGTCTGATCTTTACAGAGTAAAATGATAAATCAATGATGAATCAAGGAGTGTAGGTACCGACTAAATGTGTTTATTTTCACCTAACGAAATTGTTTTTGAGTCGGAAATGAATCGCCAAAAACAAACGCTGAAACGGCTGAGTAGAGTGACAGCTCTGGAGGTCAGAGTGTGCCATCAGGAAGCCAGAGTGGACCCTCTGGAGGACAGGGTGGGCCCTCCGGAAGTCACAATAGGCCATCCGTAGATCAGCGTGGGCCCTCTGGATGGAGGCCAGAATGGGCCCTCTGCCCTCTGGAGGTTGGCAAGGAGCAGAGTGGGCTATTTGAATGCCTGAGTGGGCTCTATGGAGGTCAGAGTGAGCCCTCTGGAGGCCAGAGTGGGCCCTCTGAAGTCTGAAGGTCAGAGTGAGCCCTCTGTAAGCCAGAGTGGGCTATCAAAATACCGGCCAGAGTGGGCCCTCCGGAGGCCATGGTGATCCTCTGGAACCAGATTGTGTCCTCTAGGGGCTGGCCAGATTGGGCTCTCTGGATGCTAGAGTTGGCCCTATGGAGGCCAGAGTGGGCCCTCTGGACGTCACTGAGAAAGCCCTAGTCGATCTGAGGAAGCACGTAGCTTGGCCTGAAACAGTCTAGCATTTATTTGTATTTTTATATTGAGGTCAAATGTTAGAGGTTAGCATTAGAGTTTTGGAAATTGCGATTGGAGCTTCAATCCACAACCAAGAGTATAGTCAAGGAGGGTCTAGGGAGTCATGACCCCTAGATACCCTCCTGGAGGGTAACTGAGGTCGGCTTGAGGGGGCCTTTGATCGGCCTGAGAGGGCCCTCGGTCGGCTTGAGGGGCCCATATTCGTTCGGCCTGAGGGGCCCTTGATCGGCCTGATGGGTCCCTTGGTCGGCTTTAGGAGCCTTTAGACGGCTTGAAAGAGCCCTCAGTCGGCTTGAGGGTCCCTCAGCTTTCTGAGGATATTTTAAGGCTTCACGGAGCCCATTCCAGGCTTGAGCGGGCCCCAGACTGGTCTGAGAGGGCAATTGGCTAGGCCTGAGAGGGCCCTGCGGCGATCTGAGAGGACCCTCGACTGGTTTGAGGAAAGAACATTTCCCGGGCCTGGAAGGGCCCTACGCCGACCTGAGAGGGCCGTTTACCACTTTGAGAGGACCCTCGATCGGTCTAAGAGGTCGCTTGTCCGGCCTGAGAGAGCTCTAAGTCGGTAAGAGAGGAACATTCGCTTCTTTGAGAGGATCATCAATCGACCCGAGAGGGCCATCGTCCGGTCTGAGAGGCCCCTTGC
The DNA here is from genome assembly GCA_036785665.1 of Chirona hameri. Taxonomy (NCBI): domain Eukaryota; kingdom Metazoa; phylum Arthropoda; class Thecostraca; order Balanomorpha; family Balanidae; genus Chirona; species Chirona hameri. The sequence continues at coordinate 83,238 of JAXIVJ010001778.1, forward strand.
CAGGTCTGAAAAGGTTTTACCTATGCTAGCCTGAGAGGGTCCATACGAGGCCTGAGTGAGGGAGTCTGAGAGGGCCTTTGCAACGCCTGAGAATCCCCTAGGCTTGTTCAAGAGGGCCATTGTCAGACTTAAGAGGGCATGTGTGTGAGTGTGTACATGTATGTTCGTGAGTAGGGAAATGGTGCCAAGTTATAAGCGCTCAAAGTGCTTTTGCACCTTTCCCTCACATCATTCCTTGTTTCTTGCTTTTGTTAAATACACATCATTCTTTGTTTCTTGCTTTTTTAAATACACATCAAAATCAACATGTGCCAGTTTGAGAGGGCTCTCTGCCATTCTCAGAGTCATTGGTCCATATAGCTCAGTCGTGAGAGCGCTGGACTACAGCTCTGACCCACCCTGGCGAGAGGTGGGTACGAGACGCTTCGGCGCTCGCTATTTGCTCCTGGCGGGGATGACCTGCGGCCGGTGGCAGCGGCCGCGTTCAAGGTCAGGTGAAGCTAGCGAGCTGGGCGGACCGTCCTCAGTCGTTAGGGGATGTTAAACTTTCGCTTCTAAATTCTGCCGGTGACTGAAATTGCGCGATCGGATGGTGAGACTGAGGTCAGGGCCCGCGCAACAAGCTTAGCTTAGCGTGGGTCCTGATCTTGGAAATCCATCTATCAAAACATTTATAACACAAAACAAAACAAAACGAAATGTAAAAAAATTGTCGGTCATAGGCTCGGCCAAAAACTTTGGTTTGAGGCGCCGTACGACGCAAATCAAGACTCATGTGACTGTTTACTTGTGATAACTGATATAAAACAAGCTATTTTGTACCTATTCCTTATATTTACTCTTACAAACATAAAATGTGTCATTTTTTGGCCGATTTCAGTCGTTTGGGGAAGCCATGGCGCTGACATTAACCCCCTTGGATCCGTCTTTGTTCGCCTCCCCCAATCGTTTTGAAAAATCGACACCGCTGGTTGTACTTATTATTTGTTACCTCTCTCCTGTTCAACAAGCTTTCGCTGACGCTCCACCCTCCGGTCCCTCCTGCTCAACAACTTTTTCGTTTACCCCCCCCCCCCCCCTCTCCCCGGTCATCAACGTTTCGCTGACGGTGACCACTCGGCTTCCCTCGATCCCGCCCCTCCCCCCCCCCCCCCCCCATTTCAAAGGCGTGGCGGAGCCCCTGCAGTTGCAAGTATTGCACAGCAGTAAATATATAGGATACAGGTTCAACTAAGCAATGGGTACGAGCATAAAGCATTTCTAAGAATACCAACACAGACAAATTCAGATGCACTGACTTGCAGTAAGACCCACTCATCTCACCAGTTGTTTTTCTTCTCGTAAATATGACAGTGTCGATCTCTCAGGAAAGCTGAACGCAGTTTGTCTCGTTAGTTGATAGGTAACAGCAGCACACACAACTCTGTTAGAAGTTTCAGGCAGTTGCATGGCCATTTAACAAACTGGAGACGCACTGTCTGCCCGCGGTACTATTTACATGACTGAAGGTGATCTAGCAACTCTGACAATCTGTGAATCATGATATAATACGCCAGATAGGAAAACTCCAACTAGATTGCTTTGCTTGATGCTATATGCTGCATGAGTGCAATATATGGCTGCTTGTGTCTTATCTAGACTATACACCGGTATTACTTTGCCGCCGATAGGTGTGCAGAATGTGGTCATAAGGTGCACCATGTCAGAACTCAAGAGTGATGCGGAGGCCGGAGGCAGGTACACTCTCTGGCACGTAGTCTCTGGTCACGACGCCTCGTTAATATCCGCTCAGCCGCCCGGGTGCCGCGGCGGCCCCTTGTCAGAGACTGTACTTGGCGTCAGGCGGAGCGGGGCGGGGCCAGAACGCCAGCTGCTATCGTACGATTTCTCGTGAAATAGAAAGAGAAACTTACTTCTTTCTCCACATATATCCATCAGTTGTCCAAACCAAAGTCATATTCGTAGTTTTGAGCTCAAGATGCACCGTATGGTTGAACTTCAAGACAACTTTCAAGGTGACCTATTCCCTTTAAAGGAAATAGTCCACCTTCAACATTAGTTTTACACTGAGATAGCAGTTTTGTAGCCCGTGTTGAGAAATCCTTATCTTGACTGTTTTCGTGACTGCAAAGACTCTCCAGCCGAAGATATTTGACTTTTTGGCGAAGGAATGCGGCGCATATATGATATACCGTACCGTCTGAATTGTGCCAGCACTGCACAGAGCATGCGCAGACCAATAACGCACACGATACAATTAAAGGAAATAGTTCACCTTCGGAAATTTTTCAGAACACGATTTTATTATATTTTTAATACAGTTTCTTTTTTTCTTTTCAAAGATGGTCCTACATCGCGCCAATTCAGGACAGAAGGTCGTAAATTATTAATGTTATGGTGTGCGTTATTAGTCTGCGCATGCGCCCTGGTAGTGCTGGCACTCTCAGACGGTACGGTATATCATATATGCGCCACATTCCTTCGCCAAACATAAAAATATCTTCGGCTGGAGAGTCTTTTCAGCCAAGAAAAGTTGCAGATAAGGATTTCTCAACACGGGCTACAAAACTGCTATTTCAGTTCAAAATCCCATGTTGAAGGTGAACTATTTCCTTTAATAATTTACAACCTTCTGTCCTGAATTGGCGCGATGTAGGACCATTTTTCCCCCCTTGGATCCGTCTGCCCCTGTTCGGCCCTCCAATCGTTAAAAAAATCGACACGGCTAGAAAGTGGCAAAACGGATTTTTTGTCTGATTTTTACAGTTTTAAGTGTAGATAAACCTATCGGTGAAATACTGGCGTCGTAAGAAAAATACTCAGAGCTACTGTGTGGTCGATTGTGCGTTGCTATTCCATTTTGCATTTTACCTCTGAAGAAAGCCCCTCCATAGACCGTCTTTCGAGAAGTGATTTATTGACATCAATCAAACAGGTCACGGCGTCAGATGATAACTATGTACCGATAAATATAGGCATCAGGCGATAACTACGTATTGGATAAATATACACAGCATTACGAGCATTGTCAGCGAGAATCATCAACGGAGACTATCACCGGCGCTGGAAATCGTGAGCGACTGGATGTCTGGCGAGTCGGGCGCCTCCCCTCCCCGCCCGCCGCCGTCCTGCGTCAGTCTGCGCGGGGCTGTGCCTTTTCGGGACACGTCTGTCCGTTGGCGCGAGGTGCTGTTTGCCTCGTCCGGGGGCCGGCCGCGCTGCGTCTGGTGCTGGCCAGAAACTCAGTTATCTCATGTATGATAACTCACGACTTGCTTCGTCTGTAGGCCGTGCCGCTGCGGTCGCGGGGCGTCCCCCTCCGACTGGCACCACAATGATGACGTCATACGGCATCCGCCGCCACATCTGCGCCATTGTTGCCTGTCTCGTCCCCGAAGTTCTGCATCGAAACATCTTTCAGGTCGTAGCTGCCCCGACGTGGTTTGACCGCCACATCCGCGATATTGTTGCCTGTCTCGTCCCCGAAGTACTGCATCGAAACGGCTTGCAGGTCGCAGCTGCCCCGACGTAGTTTGAAATCGTAGCTGCCTTGCCGTGGGATATTCCAGCAGTAATTGCCCACGTCCAGAAGAGACAGGGCCGAGACGAACAGAGGGACAAGCAAAACGTTGGCGTAGACATGGAAGCCGTAGTGATGCAGCAGGGCGACTGTGATGACGATCGTCACGGCCCAGAGGATGTTGGCGACCAGCCAAGGCGGCACTATCAGGCGGGCATCGGTGCGCCAGAGGCCGACAAGCGCCACCACACCGGTAATCACCAGACCGAACCCGAAGATGGCGTGAAGGTACGATGTTGCATGCAGATCCGCCTCGAGATCCTCCGGTTTGTAGTCTAGCACAATGCTGGAGTTGCAGATGTTTGGTACTGTGTCTATTTTGTCTTCCCCGGGCTTCTGGAGATTGTTTATCTGGCAATAAATCTGAGTCCCGAACTCGGGGTCACGGAGGTTGCGCACCGCGAATACCCCGAAGAAGCACGCTATCACGATTCCAAATAGTACCTCGGTAAAAGTACGGCACCTCACGGTTCTACGCAGCACTCCACGACACATCTCGAGCACCATGATGGACTATATTGATCACCAGAGCTCACTCTCGCACGTCCGCACTCCTTGATTGTTGGCGCGACACTGACGCGCTCTGAAATATCCTGACAAGTGTCATGATCGGATATTGCATCACCTTGAGTTACTTCCGAAGAATGCTCACAACTAGAGATGCAAATTTCAGGACCACGGAGTTGGTGCCGGACCCAAATTCAGGTCCGGCGGGCCTGAAGCTGTGTCTGAACTCAGGCTTGCCGGGCTCATGCCGGGCTCAGCACATGTTCCGGGGTTAAAATATTGTTTAATGTATAATGAAGTAGACAAGCAGATTGCTGGCTGCCGGGCCTGGCGGGTCCTGCTACATGTGACCGGGCTTGATGCCGGGCCAACTCATTTTTGAGCGGTGGCGGTGGCGGTGCCGGCTCCTGTTTTTGGAGAAATGTTTGCATCTCTATTCACAACCCTGCGGTTCGGCGGCCAGCAGTGGTCGGCAGCAAGGGGGGGGGGGGGGGCGGGGGAGGACGGAGAGTGGGGATTGGGTGAACGGTGTGACGTCACACGGCTGCGGTCAGCTGATGTTCCGGCGGTCGGTACGGATCAACCGCAGGATGGAATGTCACGAAGTGGCGCGTCGCGGCATTCAGTGTTCAGGAGACGCCTGCTTGTGATGACGCATGAGGAAAGGGGCGGGGCTAGAGCCTGCTGGTGACCGCCGAACCGCAGGGAACCGTGAACAAGGCCCTGGTGGCTACCGTAAAATATTAATATTTCAATACGGAGGACGGGGTGTGTGGGACGGAGGACCGCCTTAAAGGGACTGTCCCACCTTTGTGAAAGTTGTCGAATCACACTGAATTGTATGTCTAAATGTCATGCGAGGTCAGCTGAACATGTGCGTGAACTTTTTTCCCGAAAAAACTGTTTTTACTCTGCATATGCTGCCATCTATTGGCCTGCATGTGCTGCCCTCTACCAAACAAAGTCGGTGGTAAGACGTCGTCACTCATTTCCCATCACGTCATCTCTTGTGACGTCACCGCTTCACGTCTGCCGCTCCCTCACCACCAGCTCGCGGAATCCAGTCCTTGCATCTGGCTCCCTGCCAAACTCCAGTTGCTCCGCCTCTCCCAGCACTACCTCGGCCGTGGTCTGTACGGTGAGGGAGACCACGTGACCGGCCAGAGCGGAGCCGTCGGCGCGGCCGAGGGTGGCGTGCAGGTGGGCCCCGTCCGGTGACACGGTGCCCACCAGTCCGCAGAGCTCCAGGAAGTCGCTGCAGTCGATGAACTGCAAGGACGAAGCAGGCAGAAGTTGGTTAGGTGCCGATAAGACCAGGGCTCAAGAGGAGCCTGCATGCAGTCTCCGGGTTTAAAACGTGCATTACTGATAGATATGTAAGAACATGAGAAGAGCAGAATGCAGAGTCCAGACTGGTTATTGATTCACCTTTTTTGTAAGGATTCAATCACGATTCATTTTGGAATATGAATGATTCAGTCACCGTTTGATTCATGGATATCCATTTTGAGAAATTATTCTTTCCGATTCCAATAATCAAAACATGTTTTGATCAAATCACGTTTGGCTCACCATTGAAATAGCATTGCACAGTGTTTTTGATTCAATCATCCTTGTTTCTATGCGGGATTTGATTCAATAATGATTCATGAATAATACAAAACGGCGGTGAATGGGTTCTTCTTTGATTCAAGGGAATTTCATTCAACGATTCCAATCGATTCAATCAGAGTTGAATTAACAACCAGTCTGAATTGCAGACAGGTTGTTTTTCAGCTAGGTAGGTGACTTTGAATGCATTTCCTCTTTCGAGTCGCTGCATGGTACAGCATAAACTACATCACCAGTAGCAGATATCAGCAAACTGCTGACATGTCGCAGGAATCGCGAAAATTACTGTCCTCATGTTGTTACCGTTTATAACTTTAATTCACTCAAAGGACCTAAGACTTTTACCACTAGGAGTAGACATTTTAAGGGACCAAATTATTTTTCGGCCCCAATAAATGTTTCTGGAAGGTTGCGTTTAATCACATAGCGCGCATGAATGTCATTTATTTCTTAACTTCGAACATATGAGAAACTTGACCTGCCAGACGGGCCCAGACCTGCCAGAAGAACCTTGTGTCGATTTCTCAGACAATTATGTCCTCGACAAGCATAAGCTCCGTATCAGTCTGGCTGCAACTGACCGTGTCCGTTTGTCCATCCGATGTGGAGGCCAGTCGCAGCCGACAGCTCTTCACGCTACCCACACACGTGACGACAAAGGCAGCCCGCAGGCCGGCCGCCTGACATCTAGCGGTCAGCTCGGTAACTAACTCCTCGTCGGGATCCAGACGGAAGCAGAGCACACGGCAGGGAGAGAGGGACATTGTAGAGCTGTCACCTGGAAATCGATGGTACGATACATATACAAGTACATCGGGATAGACGATATTCCGTACTCGTTCAAATAAATATAGGGCAGACTGATTATAAGAACGAGGTTTATAACATATTTCCTGCTTTAATAACATACCTACAAGTATCGTGCTGATACGATTACGGGGCTTACTCAAGCGAAACATTGAAGAGCTAACCTAAACCGTTTGGTGTTGACAAAGGCAACTATAAAAGCGAGAGCCGGTTGCAGAGACACTGCAGAGGCATGCAGCGGCGGTTATTATCTCGGGCTATTATACCCATTATTGCCACGGTTGATGAACGGCTGATGACATAATTGGTCCGTCGTAAACGGGCGCTGCCAGGTGACGCAGCGTAACAGAACCAAAGCGTTACGCGCTGCCAGGTGACACAGCGTAACAGCTTGGCTCGCTCTCACCTGCCTTCCCCGTCCGCTGTGAACAGGTTCGGTTGGTCAAGAACAGACTCTGGGCAGCAGCTGTCTGCGGCACGCGGTAATTCGGCTGGTTGTTAACGCTGGCAGTACACATGACAAAGTATATGTGCACATGGCTGTGTCTGGCTGGATGTTTCCCGGATGTCTGAGATGCAAATATCAGATCTCGGAAAATCAAAGGGAGATATGTCAATCTACCGCAGTTAGTAGATAGTTGTCTCGGATTTGATCAATCACGGGCTTGCCAGTGTTGGCAGAAAACAAACTTGGCCTGGTTTTCTTCAGGTCTGCGAAGATGGAACATAGTTCAGAAGAGGCAGATGTTGTCACCTCTAACATCGGGCTGGTCAGAAGACGCGACACAGTCCGCCGAGTGCAGTCCAAACAGTACACAGTGGGGCCTTTTGCCGATTAGCCGGAATTAATTCATGACGGCCACACCGTCAACCGCAGTGCAACCAGATGAGGCAAACCAGCTGAACAAGCTGCGGCGCACATCTTGCGCACATTTTGACACCAAAAACAGCTTAAGGTCAGATCAGGTCAGAGTAATGACGTCATAATGCAAGGCCTGCACGGTAGTCTGAGCGCCGTAAGGTGCTTTCGCGCTGCAGCCGTTTTATTTGCATCAGTTTGGACTCAGGATGGGCATGATGGTCAGATTCGGCTGTTGATAGCCAGTCATGAGAATCATCAGGTCAGCGGCCAAGGTCATGTCAGGCTGAGGAGCCATTTGATGTTGCTTAACATTTTACTTTGTTAGTCGATTTGTATGGTCCTGACGTGCCATAATTAACATATGAGGCCTAAAAAACATTCCAAGACATTGCGATTGTCATCAACAGATGGCCCTCTCAAATTTCCAGATTTTTTAATTTCCAATTTTCGAAATTTCACAATTTCAAATTTCCAGCAAATTGGCTGTAACAATCAAAGGGGCGAGTAGGGGCGCGGATTCCGGGTTGGGACAACATCAGAACATTCTGGCGATTACGCTGGTATGTGTCTCGAAGCGTCACTCGCCGTCAAACTTTATATATACTTATATTTACATGTTAGGGTTAATCCTCATTTTAAAGCAGAGCTCAATGCAGGCAAGACTCAGGGGATTTTGTTTGGTTCGTTAAGATTTGCAATTAAATGAAATACAATGAAAAGTGAAAAAGCGGTTTTGTTAAAATTAGTCAAGAAAAATGAACGTACAACCAGCCAAATGTTGTGCATGTGTTTCGCTTGAAACGGGTGATCTGGCGCCCCCGTCCACACACTTCAGTTTCGGTCGCGTTTTTTCATATGCTAGCAAAGGTTACCGGGAAAACCAATGCCAGATTCGAAAAAAATCAGAGAATTTTGGTTCCGGGCAGTGCAGTTTGAACAGAAAATGGGAACCTTAATTTGTTGTTAATACGGCAGGCTGCAGGGCAAAACAGGCCCCACAGTGCAGTGTCCAAACAACGGGGGAGCACATGGCTCTCCTGCCTGAGACAAAGGGGAGCACACTGTTATCCTGTCTAAGACGAGGGGGAGCACACTGTTCCCCTGTCTGAGACGAGGGAGAGCACACTGTTCTCCTGTCTGAGACGAGGGAGATCACACTGTTCTCCTGTCTGAGACGAGGGAGAGTACACTGTTTTCCGGTCTGAGACAAGGGAGAGCACACTGTTCTCCTGTCTGAGACGAGGGAGAGCACACTGTTCTCCTGTCTGAAACAAGGGAGATCACACGGCTCTCCTGTATGAGACGAGGGAGAGCACACTGTTCCCCTGTCTGAGACGAGGGAGAGCACACTGTTCCCCTGTCTGAGACGAGGGAGAGCACACTGTTCCCCTGTCTGAGACGAGGGAGAGCACACTGTTCTCCTGTCTGAGACGAGGGAGAGCACACTGTTCTCCTGTATGAGACGAGGGAGAGCACACTGTTGACTGTTATCCTGTCTCAGACGAAGGAGAGCACACTGTTCTGTCTGAGACGAGGGAGAGCACACTGTTCTCCTGTCTGAGACGAAGGAGAGCACACTGTTGACTGTTCTCCTGTCTCATACGAAGGAGAGTACACTGTTCTCCTGTATGAGACGAGGGGAGCACACGGTTCTCCTGTCTGAGACGAGGGGGAGAACACTGTTCTCCTGTCTGAGACGAGGGAGAGCACACTGTTTTCCTGTCTGAGACGAGAGAGAGAGCACACGGATCTCCTGTCTGAGACGAGGGAGAGCACACGGTTCTCCTGTCTGAGACGAGGGAGAGCACACTGTTCTCCTGTCTGAGACGAAGGAGAGCACACTGTTGACTGTTTTCCTGTCTCATGCGAAGGAGAGTACACTGTTCTCCTGTATGAGACGAGGGGAGCACACGGTTCTCCTGTCTGAGGCGAGGGAGAGCACACTGTTCCCCTGTCTGAGACGAGGGAGAGCACACGGTTCTCCTGTCTGAGACGAAGGAGAGTACACTGTTCTCCTGTCTGAGACGAGAGAGAACATACGGTTCTCCTGTCTGAGACGAGGGAGAGCACACGGTTCTCCTGTCTGATACGAGGGAGAGCACACTGTTCTCCTGTCTGAGACGAAGGAGAGCACACTGTTGACTGTTCTCCTGTCTCATACGAAGGAGAGTACACTGTTCTCCTGTATGAGATGAGGGGAACACACGGTTCTCCTGTCTGAGGCGAGGGAGAGCATACTGTTCCCCTGTATGAGACGAGGGAGAGCACACGGTTCTCCTGTCTGAGACGAAGGGGACCACACTGTTCTCCTGTCTGAGACGAGAGAGAGCACATGTCTTCCTGTCTGAGACGAGGGAGAGCACACTGTTCTCCTGTCTGAGACGAAGGAGAGTACACTGTTCTCCTGTCTGAGACGAAGGGGAGCATACTGTTCTCCTGTCTGAGACGAAGGAGAGCACACTGTTGACTGTTCTCCTGTCTCAGACGAAGGAGAGCACACTGTTCTGTCTGAGACGAGGGAGAGCACACTGTTCCCCTGTCTGAGACGAGGGAGAGCACACTGTTCCCCTGTCTGAGAAGAGGCAGAGCACACTGTTCCCCTGTCTGAGACGAGGGGAGCACACGGTTATGTCTGAGACGAGGGAGAGCACACTGTTCCCCTGTCTGAGACGAGGGAGAGCACACTGTTCCTCTGTCTGAGAAGAGGCAGAGCACACTGTTCCCCTGTCTGAGACGAGGGAGATCACACGGTTCTCCTGTCTGAGACGAGGGAGAGCACACTGTTCCCCTGTCTGAGACGAAGGAGAGCACATGGCTCTCCTGTCTGAGACGAGGGAGAGCACACTGTTCTCCTGTCTGAGACGAGGGGGAGCACACTGTTCTCCTGTCTGAGACGAGGGGGAGCACACTCTTCCCCTGTCTGAGACGAGGGAGAGCACACGGTTCTCCTGTCTGAGACGAGGGAGAGCACACGGTTCTCCTGTATGAGACGAGAGAGAGAGCACACTGTTTTCCTGTCTGAGACAAGGGAGAGCACACGGTTCTCCTGTCTGAGACGAGGGAGAGCACACTGTTCTCCTGTCTGAGACGAGGGGGAGCACACGGTTCTCCTGTCTGAGACGAGTGAGAGCACACTGTTCTCCTGTCTGAGACGAGGGAGAGCACATGGCTTCCTGTCTGAGACGAGGGAGAGCACATGGCTCTCCTGTCTGAGACGAGGGAGAGCACACTGTTCTCCTGCCTGAGACGAGGGAGAGCACATGGCTTGCTGTCTGAGACGAGGGAGAGCACATGGCTCTCCTGTCTGATACGAGGGAGAGCACACTGTTCCCCTGTCTGATACGAGGGAGAGCACACTGTTCTCCTGTCTGAGACGAGGGAGAGCACACTGTTCTCCTGTCTGAGACGAGGGAGAGCATACTGTTGACAAGAAATCCATCGCTGTTGTTATCGTGATCGATGTGAATGTTATAGATCGAACTGTCGACCAACGCTAACAACGAATCGAATACGAACGGTTTCGCAGTTCAAGAGACAGCGAACAAACATCTCTTTGTAGTAGGGCAGGTGCTATTAAGTCTTCGTGCACTTAATTTGAGCCAAGCTGCAAAGGATGGCATTACGTGAGATGAATATATGGTGTTAAGTGTTTGTTGGTCTGCAAAGATGTTACAAGCGGCAATTGTCCGGTGGAAGACTGCCCAGATAAAATGAATGAGCTCTTAGCGGTGATTAATTATTCCTTAGGGCTGCTTTATTCGGCCAAATTGCTCAGTCGAATGTATTTTGTGAAAATTGCGTGACATAATGGTGCAATTTGAATTTAAATTAGCATGCAACCAAACATTATATTGTTACAAATACACGTACATTGCTACATATACAATTGTGTTGTTAACGTGCCTTAGGCTATCTTTTACTTAATGCTTATTACCATAAGCAATGCATCTTGTTTACCATTTGAATGTTGAAAGCATTATGTAGTTTAATAATCGCTTTCAACATTCATTTAATCACCTCAGGTCACGTCCCATATTGCGCATTCTTAACATCAACGCATTCTTAAAGAATTCCTTGTCTGAATGTCGGTGAAAAATACTACCTTTTATACAGCTATATTTTATTATTTGCATTGTCAAAGAGTAACTTCAAACTTCAACTTGATTTGTTTAATAAATAATAAATCATAACAGCAAACTGAAAATTTTGTTTGTATTAAGGTGCAGTAAGTGATAGAACGAAGCGAAGGCAAAGCATACCTTTACTACATATGTTAAGGCATCACTCCTTGAAAGCGTAATTATATCGACAAAGAAATTCCAGACAAACAAGCATCATCGCAAAGTTCCTGCCACACACCTCAGGCAGCCGAGACGTCATGTATGTACCTCGATTCCATACGCCACAGCCACCTGACACCCACCTGTGTCAGCCACATGACAGTTGACACCGGCATGTGTCAGCCACCTGACAGCTGACACCTGCATGTGACAGCCACCTGACAGTTGACACCCGCCTGTGACAGCCACTTGACAGTTGACACCCGCCTGTGACAGCCACCTGACAGTTGACACCCGCCTGTGACAGCCACCTGATAGTTGACACCCGCCTGTGTCAGCCACCTGACAGTTGACACCCGCCTGTGACAGCCACCTGACAGTTGACACCCGCCTGTGACAGCCACCTGACAGTTGACACCCGCATATGACAGCCACCTGGCAGTTGACACCCGCATGTGACAGCCACCTGACACCCGCCTCTGACAGTCACCTGACAGTTGACACCCGCCTGTGACAGTCACCTGACAGCTGACGCCCGACTGTGACAGTCACCTGACAGTTGACACCCGCATGTGTCAGTCACCTGGCAGTTGACACCCGCATGTGACAGTCACCTGACAGTTGACACCCGCCTGTGACAGCCACCTGACACCCGCCTGTGACAGCCACCTGACAGTTGACACCCGCCTGTGACAGCCACCTGACAGTTGACACCCGCCTGTGACAGCCACCTGACACCCGCCTGTGACAGCCACCTGACAGTTGACACCCCCTGTGACAACCACCTGACAGTTGACAGGTCTGTCTCGTGCCTACGTCAGCCACCGGACACCCGTCCGTCTATAGCTCCCCTCACGCTCTGGATCCAATCCCGGTCCAATTGCGCATGGTCCAATCGCTGACCCCAGGCTTTGAGGTTGCGGCTGCGCTCCCTGCTCTCCCCGTTCCAACCACGGCTGCCGCTTGAGATGAAGCACGTGCTGGCACGAACAGGCGGTGTCATGTGCCGATGCCGTCAGCACGCCCAGAGAACGGGCCAGAGAAGGTCGTAAAGAGGCAGTATACCAGAGGCGTGCCGCCACCGCCGCCACCGCCGCCGTCCCCGCCGCCGGGGGAGGGCGTCAGACATTCCTGAAGCCTGCCGCGCGCCGCCGCTCTGGCTCACGGGATGCTACTGCTGATGAAGATGACAATCGAGGAGGGATTAGAGCAACATGCGGAATATACATGGCGAACTGACCAAGATAGCCATTGCTTGCGTTCCTCATGCCGAAGGAATTGTTTCTGAGAGGAGCAGCTTTTTACAGCGATACAGCAACCTATAACGAACAATAATCCCAGTTTTGGCACATTTTCACGTCAAATATACAAAAATGCTCAGGTTTTGTACGAGTTATTCGGCGTTGTATTGTAAGCATAATTGTTATGCAGCACATTTCGAGGTCTGAGAAATATACGGCCAGTTGGATGCATGTTGGATGCATAGTTGATCTGAAAATAAGGGGTGTTTCCTGACCCCGTCCGGACGAATACCGGCTGTAGCTCTGGACGCAACGTTACCGCTCGTGGTCGGACTCCTTTCGCTGTGAGGTTGTATTTGATAATGTCGGCGTGCTCAGATAACTGGGGGAGTATCTGTATTGGCAGGGCTATCGATACAAGAAACCGCAATGTAGCATGAGCATGAGCATGTAACTCAAATTTCGTGCATTTAGAGTGCGATCTTATTTTTTATCATCATATTTAACTTTTTAAGTAAACATTTACGTTACAATTCAAGTTCACCACTTTCAAGAGTTAACCTATCTTGTGGGATTGCAATCAGTGGCGGATCCAGGGGGGGGGCGTAGGGGCTGAAGCCCCCTGCCTTAGAAAACGGCGCCATTTTTGTATAGGATTTGCCGGCGCCGAAGGCGCCGTAGCGTTTTCGGGAGGCCGCCAGGGCGCCCTTGCGTCTACCAACAGCATCGTAGCACTCTTGGAAGGCACCCTGGCACCCTCAGAAGACATCTTGCCGCCCTCACAACGCATTATGCCGCCCTCGGAAGGTACATCGCCGCCCTCGGAAGGCATTATGCCGCCCTCGGAAGGCACCATGCCGCCCCCGTCACCGAGGAAATATGCCGCCCTCAGGCCTGAAGCCCCCTGCCTTAGAAAATCCTGGATCCGCCCCTGATTGCAATACACAAATGCAAAAAAAAATATTGCGTCATCACCGGCCGCCGATAATTATAAACAGTAATTCTGAAGGATTTGTACAGCAAAACATGTTGCAACTCTGGTGAATTTGCTTACAATCTGTTGTATCTAACCATGTATTCGACTTAACGCTCGGACCGAGCGCAGCCAATGCTCACCAGGCCTATCTGATGACAGCTTGGTAACAGGGATGTTCAGAGATCTGTTCATGCCTCTGAGCACGGGCGCGCGCGTGTGACTGGGAAATCCAACTGATGAGCTCAAGGAAAGGCAATGTTGTGCTGCACGTAAAGGAAACTAGTAACTTTGCCAAATCGCTGTGAATGTGCTGATTAGGAGTATTCGTACCTGAAAATATTGAATATGGCATTGGTGTGGCTGAATTATCAAGATATATCCAAAAAAGTGACTGATTTCCTTTAAAGGGAAATCATGACCTTTTGATTTGTTTAGCAATAATTTCTTAGGCTACCGTTATGGTATACAAATGTTGTGATTTCAATTTAAGAATGAAATCAAATTATTCCCCAATTCGAAGTTGGAAGTTTGGAAAAATTAAAAAGCAAGTACATATACTTCTTTCAGAGTTCATGATCGGTGTTTCCCTCCCCTATTGGAAACGCGACACACGGAAACGCTTTTGTATTAATCTGTTCAGCGTTGAATACCTCTCGTTGAATTACCTCTCAACAAATCGCATACACTAAATACGTCGTCGTAGGGGGCCAAGTTAATCCGCCGAATGCATCACGGTTTTCTCAAATGTTTATTGATTGATTATGGGAAAGCGGTTCAGATAAATGTGTATTGTTTCATGTGTGCATTGCAATGTATTGAATACCTGTATGTTGAAAATGCATGGGAGAACATCCATACAAAATGAGAACTCTAAATAGGTCGCCGTCCGGGGCCAAACTAAACTGCCGATTTCAATTCACTTTGTAAAATGCCTGTTGCTTGTTCATAACAGTTTTGCACATATTCGAACAAGATAGAATGCATGAAATATATTGCATACCTTCATGATAAATAGCAATGCGTAGGGAGGCTAGTTTTAGCTCGGACAGTGAATTCGTTACCAGAGTACTTGCTGAATGCCGACCGCTATAAGCGAGGAACGCTTATCAACTTTAACTTGAAATATAGGAATGTTTATATGCAAAATGTGATCAATTTACAATATATTTTGGTCTCGTCTGTCGATTTCAAGTAATAACTCCATTTTTGTGTGGAAAAAGGTCATTATTTCCCTTTAACCCTATTCCCTGCGGGCGCCCAGAATTACGTTAACCTGCGGGGGGAGCAGATTCTGCTCCCCCCCCCCCCCAGATATCTCGAGAACCGCTCGGTCGATTTCGATGGGAAAAACGCCATTCGATTCGTCATGACAAGATCTCTATTTTTGAACCCCGAAATGTTTGTGTTGTTCAAAAATGGGGGCTAAGGGGGCAAAAAATCCTAAAATTTTGGGTGTTTTTTGAAAGATCATTACGGCCATATGGCTCGACCAATTTTCATGCCCCAAACGTTTTTGAGCTTCAAATGTACTGGTCTTTAATACATCAAAAGACAAAAACAAAATAAAAATCATAGGCGTATTCAGGGGATGTAAAATGGGGGGATTTTCTGAAGAAAACAATATGTGCTGTTTGTGATTGTTTAGGACGACATACACGTCACATGTGGGCATTATATGCTATAATTTGTTACATTTGATATATTGAGCATAGGCGGATCCAGGAGAGAAAAAAACATGGGGGGGGGGGGGGGGGCACCATGCGCGTAACGCTTTTATCATCTTACTAATTTGAAGTTGGACCTAATTTGAGGGTGGGTATCACCTCACATTTTTTTTTGTTATCCTGAGTGCGTCTCTGCCCCAAAAATATGTACAATCCCAGTATTCATGATTCATATTGCATTGAAATTGTTTCTGACGCATTTATTGCTCTGCAAACTACGATGGAAGTATGCGCCGCAAACCCGCTTTCGTAACACCCTCCCCAAAACAGGAGCCTGGAACCGCTTCTGCTGGACCGATTTTTTTTCTCTCAAAATTTTGACATAACACGCGCCATTCAATGTTAAGAAAAGTCAGAAAGTTGCAGGACGCTAGGCCTAACGGTTCAGAAGCGGCAAGTGAAAAACCACCGGGAGGGGCAGAATCTTCCCCCGCAGGGAATAGGGGTAATGGAAATCAGTCACTTAAAGGAAATAGTTCACCTTGGAACATTGTTTTCCAAACACGATTTTATTATATTTTGAAATGCAATTTGTGTTATATTAGCCGTTTTCACGAAGGATTATTGCGCTGAAAAGTTTCTGAAAGATTCTGAAAGTTTTGAAAAACTACACAACTTTTACATGCGATTTTTTTTTGGCTAGAAATGTCCCTCATAATTTTGTAATATGTTGGTAAGAATAAAATATGTTGACAACTGCGATTTGGTGGTAATAAGCAAGATAAGTATTGATAGAATCTTCCTGAAAGTTTCTAGAAGATTCTATCAATACTTATCTTGCTTATTACCACCAAACCGCAATTTAGTCAACATATTTTATTTTTACCAACATATTACAAAATTAGGAGCGACATTTCTAGTCAAAAATCGCATGTAAAATTTGTGTAGTTTTTCAAAATTTTCAGAATCTTTCAGATACCTTCCAGCGCAATAATCCCTCGTGAAAACAGCTATTGCCAAAAATGGCCATACATCGTGCCGATTCAGGACCGAAGGTCGTAAATGATTAATGTTATCAAAACTATATACACACTTTCTGAGTCAGAGTCCTGACGTCACGCGAATGAAATAAATGGCTCAGCCAATCAGATTCGAAGGTAAGGATAGACTCGCATTAGAGAAGTGCCAACCGACGGCCGGCGCACAGTGGGCGAGAACGGCCTTTTAGCGCGACACGGCGTTTCTGCTTCAATTTACGGCATCGGTTCGAACATGTAGCATATCAATCGATAGCTGATGAATCAGGGAGCTCAAAATATGAACTTTCTTTTATTTGGGTTTAACCCGGTATTGACGGGGGGGGGGGCAAATATTGCCACCCCCCCCCCCCTCGTTATCTCCGGAACCAATGATCGCTGCGAGACGCGCAAGACGGCATTTGAAAGCTCTCAGTGACTCGCAACTAACGCATACTCGAAATTGTGGAATTGAGGTCACATATTAGATCAAAGTCTGGTCAAAGGTCAAAATCGAGACATTTGAGTTTATGGGCCATACTTTCCATCCAAAGCCTTTGATTGCGACCATGATCACCCACAATGCTCCCAAAGGTATAATACACATCCCGCATGAGCTAAAGTTATATTTTTTTTTGGCAAAGGTCAAGGTCAAGGTCAGGTCACAAAAGGTCACTATGCGCAGAAAATCTACGAAAGTCATGCGGCACATGTTTTATGGGCTATTGTACACGTATAATTAGATAGTGATAGTCATGTTACCATCTGACCTCATTTAAGTGAAGTTAGTGTCAAGCTCAGCTCAGATCAAGGTCAGGTCACATAAGGTCAAAATTTGAAATTGATAAATATCAATACAAAGGGCATGCTTCTAGACTGGTTTTGTCTCAGAAATGCAGTGCTGACATTTATTTGTCTGCATCAGGTCAATAAAAGCCAACAAGAAATAACAAATATGACGTCATGAGTTACCCTTACTTAGGGAGTCATAAGTCATTCCAAAACAAAGATATTGCTTTGAAATTTGGTTTGAGGGGTTATTGGCCATATGTGGTTCTCCAACATATATTCCGGTTTTTGGAAAATGTTTTAGAAGTTTGATTGAAAAGTTTGATTTTGAGGGCATCTTTTTAAACATTATTTTTTTTGGGGTCAAAAAACAAAAAAATCGAAAATCCGAGATAGCCATTTTGTATCCTTTGTCATTTGCTATATGTGGCCATATGTGGTTCTCCAACATATATTCCGGTTTTTGGAAAATGTTTTAGAAGTTTGATTGAAAAGTTTGATTTTGAGGGCATCTTTTTAAACATTTTTTTTTTGGGTCAAAAAACAAAAACAAATCGAAAATCCGAGATAGCCATTTTGTATCCTTTGTCATTTGCTATCTTTATACTTTTATCTTTAAAAAATGGCCTATGTACGGCCAGTTAACTAGAGACAGCAGAGATTCGGGCATTGTAATGGCGGAGAGTTAATAGTGATGTACACTATAAAATAAGCTGCAAAATAAAAAGCGCAAATATGCTCAAGGTTTCTTTTAATAGGCACAAAGTATAAACTCTAACGAGGTAGACAAATGTTTCATCAAAGCGGAGAACAGTGGAATGCAAATTGTAGGACTAACTCAAGTTTTGATTTTGTTGGTCAGCCACTTCAAATAACATGCCTGACTTAACCCTCGCCCGGGTAGGGGGGGGGGGGGTGGGTGGGCCACCGCCCCCCCGTCGGTTTTTCTAGAATAACTCGCGTAGTTTTTAACCGATTGCGATGGAACTTTCAGTACCCAACTTTTGAGAGGAAAAAAATCCACATACTCTGAAAATTTTGAATTTCTAACCCACATGACCCGTGACCTATGACCTGTTTCTCAAGGTCATGTCAGGCGCAACTGGTGTCCCGCAGTATCGATGCTTGTAACTTGTGCAGTTTCCGAGTGTTTGTTGTTCAGGAGCATATGCACAGGTGTTTCCAGGTGACAGTTGTGGTTTGCACTGATATTGTGACCTCGATTGACCTTTTCAGAGGTCAACTGAGGTCATTGATCTCCGATGACCTCAGATCACTTTTTGGGACTTCTGGCGGTTTCTAGGACATTTTGTGACGCTGATTTCAAATTTGGGATCCATTGTACATAATTATATGTTCCTCTGGGGTCATGCGCTTCCACAGGTCAACCGAGGTCACTGATCTCAGATGACCTGACATGACATCTTTGGAATTTGGCAGTTTCTAGGACATTTTGTGACGCTGATTATGAATTTGACACACATTAAGCATTATGATATGCTCATTCACGATTCTAGCTCGATACAATTCAATGTATACGCATTTACAATTTTGATGACTTTTGGGTCATTGACATGACCTCAGAGGTCACCTAATTAATAACCCCAGACCTTAAAATCGGGTATCAGCGGCTTGCTCTGGTGCCCATCAACACGCTCGTTTTTTAATTGAAGCTCTATCTCAATTGGGGGCGAAATGCTAAGGGAGGGGGGGGGGGGGGGGATACCCCCCCTTACCCGAACACGTAGTGATTTTGACCTACCCGGGCGAGGGTTAATGTTAGAATATAAAATTGCTCATTCACATGAAAAGGTCATATATAGGTATTTCGGGCTGCTGATGATTTGTACTTTCAAGACAAAATACCACAAAGCCTCTACGAAACGTTATTCGCCTCTCACATTAGCATATACCCATGCGATGATAATGAGGCGCGCCATAGCAATATCGGCGGATGAACAATAGTGTGTGTTTGCGACATGGTTCATACAAATAACCAAATTTATTGGCGAATCGGTGTTATACTTTCATGCCATGTACATTTTCTTGAAAATGAGCCGTATAAAATAGTAATTTTTGAGATTTTTTTCACCCCATGTCGCGCTAGCAGGCCGTTATCGCCCACTATGCGGCGGTTCGCTTGCTAGTACCAGCTGCAAGCTGATTGGCTGATTGTAAAGCCTCTGCCCAGGACATCGTCAGCGCCGCATTCTTTCGTCAGCACTGCATTCCTTCGCCAACAAATCAAATATATTCGGCTGGAGTCTTTTCTGTCAAGAAAACTTGCAGATAGGGGTTTCCCAACACGGGCTACAAAACTGCTGTCTCAGTTCAAAACCTGCGTTGAAGGTGAACTATTTCCTTTAAAGGGACTGTCCCACCTTTTTGAAAGTTGTCGAATCACACTTAATTGTATGTCTACATGTCAGGCGAGGTCAGCTGAACATGTTCGTGAACTTTTTTCCCGATTTTTTTTTATCTTGGGAGATATTCAACTTTTAGTTTTAAGCGGAAAGTTGGGTTGGTGACGTCATATGTTGTTTTATAACAGGGTAATCCTTTGTGTTGCCAAATATATGGCACAATTTTTTTGTCGACATATATTGCGCAGAAAAAAGCGAACCACCCGGTGTCTAGATTGGCTAGCACTATCAGCTGGAGTTGTTGCAGCAGTTGGCCGCCAGGGACCGCTTGTGAGCCAGAGTGTTATGACGTCGCAAGCAAATGGTACCGCTAAATATTTATTTATTTATTTATTTATAAATAAATAACTATTTTGCGTTAAATATTTAAAGGCGGCCGCACACTACGCATTCGGCGCCCGATATCACTGCGAAATTCCGCCTCGAAAAATCGCGGCGATACCGCTGAATATCGTCCTTGTTCCGGCGGATTCGGCGCTGTCTGCTCGCGAGATTCCGCCCCGCCGACCTACAGCATGTCGCTACCTGTGCCTACAGTCTGTCCCAAGGTAAATTAATGATGGCCATTTTCGACGAAGATGTAAGTTTAGAACCACGAAACTTTTAGATAATAAATTTCACAGCGGCAAGAGCATGCTGTGCAAAATTTGTACCTCTGTCTTGCATATGTTCGCCACTGTTAGCCTGATCAATTTTGTTGTCCGCGGCTCCGTGGCCTTCAGTCGCGGAAAAAAGCTCGTTCGAATCAGCTTTTTCCGCCGGTCCGCAGATGGCCGGCCGACGACATTCGTCCGCGATTTTTGACGTTTCGGCTGACGCGAAGGCGGAAAGTCGTTAAAAATGCGCGGCAAGTCGTAGCGATATCGCGACCTCCGCGCGCCGAATGGCCTAGTGTGCGGCCGCCTTAACTGATACCATTTAGCGACGTCATAACACCCTAGCTCACTAGCGGTCCCTGGCGGCCAACTGCTGCATCAAATCCAGCTGGTAGTGCTAGCCTCTAGATTGCGAACCACCCGGGATCGAGAAATGAAAGACGAAAATATTCCAAGGCTGACCTTACAACAAGTCGACTATTATTACCAGTTGGGTACAGAGAGACGACGCTGTCGGTTTAGGGGCCCTATTCCAATACACATGGGCCTTATTTTTTACAGATGTCAAAATCAAATTCGAATATCTTTTTGATTAGATCATTGTGGTTGTTTTAACTGATACCATACTTAATTTCAATGCCAAGCCATCACAATGGCTATCTCAACTCAAATATAATGTTAAGGTGGGATAGTCCCTTTAACTGAGATAGCATCAGTTTTGAAAGACATGTCCAGAAATCACTTACGGCATACTCCGTTTGGTTGTAAGGACTCTCCTGCCGAATATATGTGATGTTTCATCCTGAACTTTGGCGAGTTGTCGAAAGTTATGGCTGGCTTTGTCGAAAAGCTGCATATGCATGTGTTAAAAGCAGTGTTACTGGATCAGCGAGCGAACCCTTCGCCAATGACAATATTATGCTAGATATGTAAACAATTATAGGATAATCATTACATTTGTACTTACTACTTTTATAAATAATTCTTTTGTCATAAGTTCCTAGTCTTTTACATCTTCTTTCGAAGCACACAATGCCATAACATCATGCTCCGCTTTTGAAATCCGCGCCACCGCGCCACTTCTCGCAATCTATACTGAATATGCGAGTGTATGTTTTCGAAATATATTGCTTTTTAATTTTGTTTTATATATCTTGGTAAATTAGCCAAATCAATGCCATATTCAACATTTGTAGGTACGAATATCCATTATTAGCACATTCACAGCGATTTGGCAAAGTGACTGGCTTCCTTTAATCCTATTCCCTGCGGGGGCAGATTCTTCCCCTCCCGGTGGTTTTTCACCTGCCGCTTCTAAACCGTTAGGCCTAGCGTCCTGAAACTTTGTGACTTTTTCAAAATTGAATGGCGCATGTTGTGTCAAAATTCGGAAAAAAATCGGTCCAGCAGAAGCGGTTCCAGTTTTGGGGAGGGTGTTACGAATGCGGTTTTGCGGCGCATACTTCCTTCGTGGTTTGCAGTGCAATAAATGCGTCAGAACAATTTCAATGCAATATGCATCATAGATACTGGGATTGTACATATTTTTGGGGCAGAGGCGCACTCAGGATAAAAAATGGGAGGCGATACCCACCCTCAAATTATGTCCAACTTCAAATTAGTAAGATGATAAAAGCGTTACGCGCATGGTGCCCCCACGTTTTCCTGGATCCGCCTATGCGCAATACATTCAATTTAACAAATTACAGCATATAATGCCCACATGTGACGTTCATGTCGTCCCAAATAATCACGATCAGCACATATTTTTGTCTTCATAAAATCCCCCCATTTTACATTTCCTGAATACACCTATTATTTTTTTCCATCTTTTTATGTATTAAATACCAGTCAATTTCAAGCTCAAAAACGTTTAGGGCATGACAATCGGTCAAGTCACATGGCCGCAATGACCTTTCAAAAAACACCCAAAATTTTCGTATTTTTTGCCTACCCCTGGCCCCCCATTTTTGAACAAAACACAAATTTCGGGAACCAAAAAGAGAGATCTTGTTATGACGAATCGAATGGCGTTTTCCCCATCGAAATCGACCGAGTGGTTCTCGAGATCTCTGGGGGGGGGGGGGGGGGGGCAGAATCTGCCCCCCGAAGGTTAACGTATTTCTGGCCGCCCGCAGGGAATAGGGTTAACCAGTAAAATTCGGCAAGATACGCTGGATGACAAGGAGGATGCGACAAGAGATTGACATTCTTCAGATTCCAGAGCTGAATCTGGGAGCACACGACACGGACAGAGCTCCGGCAGATTGTGTGGTGACTAGTGTGTGCAAGCACTTCGATTCCTAGCACCCACCTGAGTGCAGGGGCCCGGGAACAGGAGGAGGGGGGGGGGATCGGGGTGCTTGCCCCCCCCAACATCTGGACCGAGGGGCAGCGCCCCCCCCCCCCAACTTTGGCGTGGCAGAAGTTTCCCTAAAAGTGAGCTCTTTCAATTGTTTTCACAAAAAGTTATATAAAATATGGAAGTCTCCTACGCCACCTTCATTTGTTTTTGTGTGTGGTTTTCTTTTATAGCATGTCATGTAAGTATTATATATAGCTTTGCCTTTATAGCAATATCGTATACCTTTCTTTTCCTTCCTTTTCCTTTTTTCATTATGTTCTATGAAATATAATGGACAACTTTGGTAGCAGTACATTTGGTAGCAGTTGTCTGCTTGGTCGCGTCGTCGTTAAAATGACGCACTGACGGCGATAAACATCTGCTGCATTTTGTTTATAAGTTTATCCCACGTCAACGTTACGGATGTGGTCAAACTGGCGTGCGGCCCTCGCTGTCCTCTCTGTGTCTGCCGACGGGGCGGCAATTGCAAGCAAGAGTTGTCATAAATGTCGTAGGTTACCGTGATACGGTGATGCAGCGGTCGGTGCAGTCCACACTGGTGGGCTTCTTAAACAAAACAAAAACGTCAGGCGCCAGGTATACGATTATTTTATCAGACGACAGGCGGGTTCACAAAGGCATACGGTTCATAGTAGGAATGGCATGACCCCCACTTTTTCATATATATTTTTTATGTTAACCCGTGCCGGGGGCGGGGCGTTTAGAACCCCTCTAAGGTTTTTAGAGGATGGCGAAAAGCGGTGGCGCGCCGTTTTTACTGTTTCAAAAACGGAGCACGGCGCACAGTGCCGCCGTTTCAAAAACGCACAGTGCCGCCGTTTCAAAAACGCACAGCACCGCCGTTTTTGGCACACCTGTCGGGGCATCAATTACCCACATTGAGTGAAATTCTTGACCACGGGTCATCTCATGTCAGTTCACGTGACCACACCTCCAAAGACGTTGGCGGTCGTACCACAGCCACAGTTTTTGGTCGATCGGTTTCCAACTTACAGGATTTCATAAGGTCATAGGTACCTACAATTCAAATATCTAAGATTTTCTATATCGGTGACCTATGGTCGGGTCAATTTCGCGACCTCTCCATTATAAGTAAATGGGAAAATATTCAAATGCTTCCTATTCCGAGGATACGCATGATATCAGTTCAATTCCTTCTGGATCATGTTATCATGGGTCATTCCGGATAATCCAGCTGCAATTTTTGTTCCGTGACCCCTAGAGGGTCAGCCGAGGTCAGCTGAGGTCACCAACACTTTTTGTGTCAATAACTCTCGATAGAATGACAATAAAGAAGTGAAACATGCATCAATGTGTTTTTCTTGTCGAGACACGTCTCCCAATATGCAACATGACCTACTTGGGTCGCCAATTGACCTTAACTTGAGGTCAAATTTATAAGTTGACATAAACTGGTCAACATAAATGTGATTCTAAGTGCCTTGGCGAGACGAACACGATGGCGTCAAAATCGTTGTCTTATTTGTATTAGGTAAAAAGTTATTTGCGAACAACGTTTTGCCAAAAATAGCCCCTTTGACCTTTGATAACCTCTGGAGCCCACACTATTGATCTGAGCTAAAATTTTATGACACCTTTGTGATTGAATATTGCAAGAGTTTGTATTGCTTTTTCCGTTTGTTCCTAGCTGTCATAGTTACCGAGATAGTTGGGGCTTCTGGAGCGATGTCCTAAAACTGGAAATCTGACCTTTGATGACCTCTAATGACCTCAATATTGACCTATACACCAAAATGTTCGAAATAGTTTCAAAGTTATTTTTTTATGAGCTTTTGAACGGTGTTTTGTTTGCCCACGTTCCACAGGAACCGAGTTCGTGTGTGGGGGGGGGGGGGGCGTCGAAACACCCCCACCCCCGGCACGGCGAAGGTCGCGCCAAGCACCAGCACGGCGCAGGTTAATCTTCAATGGGGAAAATTTTAGAACGAAAAAGTGCACCAAGATGAAAAGTGAGAAGACTGACCAATTTTTATTTTCTCGCCCCCCCCCCAACTTTAAAATCGTTCCCGGGCCCCTGTCTGAGCGTGTATTTGATGTTAATTTTTAGTGCGGTGCCTGATCGAGGAATCTGGGTGACGGTGTCTGTCTGCATAGGCGTAATCACCTTCCGAAAGTAGGTGGGGACGGAGGCACTTCAAAGTCGATTCTTTCCATGCAACGCCCATAGGCGTAATGTTAAAATCCGAAAATGTTACTGGGGACCGTTACCGGGGACCCCAGTGACCCCAGTTGTGGTTACCAGGGGCGTAGGGAGAATTTCGCCCAGGGGGAGGAGTCAAATGGGACTAGAGGGGCCCTCGTAGCCAAAGGAGGCCCACATCATTAAAACAGTACAGTGCGTTGTATGCTGTAAAACAACGACAAATAAGATTTCCACAACGAAAAACAAGTGTATTTTTTCCATTTTTGGGAGTGAAAAACACAAAATTTCCCAAATCCGAGATAGCCATTTTTAATATTTTGTCATTTCCTTTTTTCAACTTTTTTATTTGCAATTTTCGTCATAACTCGAATTTCTATGATTTTTCAAGCATGTATTGTTTTTCCTCCAAAATTAGATGATATGACGTGATTAAAACGTCATTATCTCCCAAAGCAATCCACCATTTTCATTGAAATGTTGTGATAAGACGTAGAATTGATCCAGCATAAGGTACTGAAGGATTGACGTCGATATCTATCATTGTTTTCAAGTAATTGAGAAAATCCGGGGGGGGGGGAGATTCTGCCACCTCCAGCGGGGCGCGGGTTAATGCAAATATTATCCTTAATCTTCTTCAATTCGGATTCAGGAAACAACACAGTACGTGCATGCCGATTGTTAAAATGTACGATCAAGTTTACAAAATATCTACAAAATAACGAAATAACATGCTCCACCTTGATTTACAGAAAGCTTTGGAAACAGTTTGCTTGGCAATTATCTTGAAAAAAATACACCGCATTGTGATACGAGGGTTTTCTACAACACATAGAGTCATATATTAATAAGAGGCATACAATGGCAAATAAGGTTGCATCTAAGAAACAAATGATGAAAATTGGCGTCCCAAGGGTTCAATTTTAGGTCCTCTTTTATTTATTCTCTATATTAATGACATCAGCAATACAACAGAAATAGGCACCTTTTACTTATTTGCTGATGATATACGGCAATTTGTATTCAAGCTAGAAATGTTGAAGAGCTGCAAATAAAGATTAATGAATTAATTCCAAAAATAACGAGTTGTTCCATGTAAATATATTATCACTAAATGCATCAAAGAAAAATTACCAAATCTATTCAAGATCAGTGACGCGACAAGATCTTGACATAGTATTAAATGATACACCAATCACGATAAACCCATGCATTAAATACTTAGGAGTTCTTGTAGATGAAAATCGTAAATGGAATAGTCATATATATAGTGTAATATGTGTGATAAGCCGTAATATATAGGAGTTATCGGAATATCCAAGCTTTATTTATCCTCACAGCAACTTCTATTGCAGTACAATGCATTAATTCCGCCCCATCTAAATTATTGTGCAGTGATCTGAATTCTGGGGTAGGAATTATAACACTAACATTAAACAGCCTTCGATAGTGCGGAAACGAGCGATTTGTCCGCCCCTGTAGCTCAGTGGGAGAGCGCTGGGCTTCTGACCTTTCCTGGTAGTGGCAGCCCGAGTTCGAGTCAAAGTCAAAGCCTACATTACCAAAGCATTGTACTCCTCTCAGACGTTACTAGCATACACTGAAAAACAATAGGAACTTTCACTGGCCTTCCTTCGAGAACCTCACCGGCGCTCGACCGGCATACCACCTCTACCACCACAGGACCCTCTAAAGGACAGCATAGAGTCCTCTACAGATCGGCAGGGGCCTCTAAAGGCCGGCAGAGGGCCCTCTACGCTCCCTCTACATATTGGCTGGGACACTCTGCAGATCGACAGGGCCCCTAAATGCTGGAAGAGGGCCCTCTACAGGTCGGCAGGGTCCTCTAACTGCCGACAGAGGCCGTCTACAGATTGGCAGGGCGATATACAGATCGGGAGGGCCCTCTAAAGACCGGCAGAGGGCCCTCTCCAGATCGGCAGGGCCCTATAAAGGCCGACAGAGGTCCCTCTACAACTGGAAGGGGCCATATAAATGCCGACAGGGGGCCCTCTGCAGATCGGCAGGCCCTCAACATGCTTGAAGGGCCCTCTAAAGGCGGGCAGAGGGCCCTCTACAGATCGGCAGGGCCCTCTAAAGGCCATCAGAGGGCCCTCTACATATTGACTGGGACACTCCGCAAATCGACAGGGCCTCTAAAGGCTAGAAGAGGGCCCTCTAAAGCCTGGACGAGGGCCCTCTACAGGTCGGCAGGGCCCTCTAAATGCCGACAGATGCCCTCTACAGATTGGCAGGGGATCTACGGATCGGCAAGGCCCTCTCAAGACCGGCAGAGGGCCCTCTCCAGATCGGCAAGGACCCTCTACAGATTGACAGGGCCATATAAAGGCCGGCAGAGGGCCCTCTACAACCGAAAGGGGCCATCTAAATGCCGACAGGGGGCCCTTTGCAGATCGGAAGGCCCTCTACATGCCGGAAGGGCCCTCTAAAGGCGGGCAGAGGGCCCTCTACAGGTCGGCAGGGCCCTCTAAAGGCCAGCAGAGGGCCCTCTACAAATTGGCTGGAACACTCTGCAGATCGACAGGGCCTCTAACGCCTGGAAGAGGGCCCTCTACAGGTCGACAGGGCCCTCTAAATGCCGACAGAGGCCCTCTACAGATTGGCAGGGCGATCTACGATCGACAGGGCCCTCTAAAGACCGGCAGAGGGCCTTCTACAACCGGAAGGAGCCCTCTAAATGCCGACAGGGGCCCTCTGCAGATCGGTAGGGCCCTTTAAAAGCTGGTAAAGGGCCCTATCCACTCTGGCTGAGGCCCCTTTTGTACGTAATTACATATACATGCATTTAACAGACAATCAAGTGTTGTTATTTATTCGTGTTTCGATTTTTTTTATCGGTTCGTGTGCGTTCTTTTATGCGACGTAAGGAGTTTTGCGGGCGCCTGCCACCATCAAAAACGCTGTGTCCTTCGGCCCCAGGGGGCCCTCGCTCGGTCGCCAGAGAGGCCCCCTGGCCTCCGGGGGGGGGGGGGGGGGGGGGGGGGCATGGCCCCTTGCCCCCCTTGTCTACGCCCTTGGTGGTTACGCGCCTGTCTCTGTCCTAGCTCTGGGGCTGACCAGTGGCGTGGCCACTAGTGGTCCAGAGGACTAACGTTTGACGTCAGGCCAGCATGACCGGGTGCTTATGTTTGTTTAGACGGTCCCGTTCACTCTCCCTCCCCCTCCCCACCCCACAGTGCAAGGACTGAAGGATTGATTGATTGAGTTGAGGCGAAGGCTCAGAGAAGTGCATGTGGACTCGTGGAGTAACTTAATGGATGACAGGGAACTTAGTTTTCACATGACATAATGCATTGCTATTGTAAGCATGTCCATTGGATGTAAGCATACATAGGCCAAGACATTGTCACATTAATTGGGGCTAGTTTATGCTACCCTAAACCTTAAAACCCTCGCCAGTGCAGCGTCCGATCACTGCGTGACCGTGCAGGGGGGGGGGGGGGGGGGGGGGTATGACCTCCCCCTTGGCGTTTCGCTCCTAATTGAGCTAGAGCTTCGATTCAAGAACGAGCGTATTGCTGGTGACGAGAGAAAGCCATTGATACCCGATGTTAAGGTCTTCGGTCATTAGGTGACCTCTGAGGTCATGTCAATTACCCAAAAATCATCAAAATTATAAATGCGTAGACACTGAATTTAATCGAGCTAGAATCGTGAATGAGCATATCATTATGCTTAATGGGTGCTTAAAGGGGTAATGGGTCATGCCAGGTCATCTGATGTCAATGGCCTCGGTTGATCTGTGGAAGCGTATGACCCCAATGGAACACATAATTATGTAAAATGGATCCCAGATTTGAAATCAGCGTCACAAAATGTCCTAGAAACTGCCAGAAGACAAAAAAGTCATCTGAGGCCATCGGAGGTCAGTGACCTCGGCTGACTTCTGAAAAGGTCAATCGAGGTGGTCACAATCTCAGTGGAAGGCACAATTGTCACCTGGAAACAACTGTGTATATGCTTCTGAGTCCTGAACAATAAACACTCGGAAACTGCACAAGTTACAAGGATCGAAACTACGGGACGCCAGTTGCGCCTGACATGACCTTAAGGAAAGGTCATAGGTCACGGGTCATAGGAGTTAGAAGTTCAAACTTGTTAGAGTTTGTGTCAAATTGTTCAAAAGTAAGATATTGAAAGTTCATCGCAATCGGTTGATATTTACGCGAGTTATTCCCGAAAAAAAAACGAGGGGTGGCATCCCCCCCTTGCACTGGCGAGGGTTAATGCTTTCTCTAAGTCTGCAAAGTTGACTTCCAAAGAAGAGTTAAAATCTGACTGGCACGAACATATGTGCTAGACCGTCTATTCTTTCGTGTTACGTGTACTATGTGACAATGTTACATTTATACTCAATAAGACTGTAACCAGAATACATTCACCAGACTGGAAAGGTCCAGCAGCGCTGCCAGCATGGACCGCCAGCCAGCTCCCTCTGGCGGCCGGCGTCAGGCGCTGGCGGCGGCGGCGGAGGCGGAGGCGGCGGCGGCGGAGGCGGCGGAGGCGGCGCGGCCGCGTCAGTCAGTGACGCGCCGCGACCGGCGCCGGCAACACGTGCGGAGAGTGCGGCGATCGGTGGCTCTGTGCGACGACGAGTGGCGCAGTGCGACGATTGGTGGCAAAGTGTGGCGACGAGTGGCGCAGCGTGTGACCGTTGTATCGTGACAGGGCGCGGGGCGAGCCGCAGTGATGTCTCGCACCGCCGCGCCGCCTTTGGACAAAACCGACAGCCTCGAGAAGCTGGACAAGTTCACCTCCTTGGAGGTGGGCTTCCCGCAACGGCAGTTTCTGCGACACAGCCGCAAGGGCAGCTTTCCTTCAGCGTTCCACTCTTCGGTCCAAGAGGTCCGACCTCGCCGCAAGTCGAGCCACGTCGTCCCCTCCAGCGACCGCGTGGCTGTGCCTCGCTCGCGCAAGTTCAGCAACGTCAGTGACGTCGTCGCGCGCAAGTTGAGCACCACCATCGGCTGGCGAACGCACAACATCCAGGAGATCGTCCACCAATCCAAGAGCCTCGGTTCGCAGTACGTGCGCGCGCGGCTGAAGCGAAGTGGGGTGTTCCATCGAAAGCTGGGGCTGCAGCGGCTCAGCTCTCTGGCTAGTTTGCACGGAGGTGCAGAGATCTGCGAAGTGTTCCGCGAGATGGTGTTGATTGGGGTCGAGCTGGAGCGGATGCACCCGTCGGTGTACACAGCGATTTCGCGGCAGGTAAACATGGCCATCACGTCGGACAAGACGGTGCGAGCAGTGGTGAACTCAGTGGCGGTGGATCTGTTCAGGAGTGAGGTCACCTGGGGGAGAATCATCGCGCTCTACTCGGTCGCGGGAGGGCTCGCGGTGGAGTGTGTCAAACTTGGTGAGTACGACAAGCAAGGCACGCAGGCTGAGTGGTGGGGCACCTGTGGTAGATACCTAGATTGTGCGTGCATCAGGACATGGTGAAAGGATATTTAGAAGGAGGGGAGCAAAATGGACAGGGTAACCCATGCA
The DNA here is from genome assembly GCA_036785665.1 of Chirona hameri. Taxonomy (NCBI): domain Eukaryota; kingdom Metazoa; phylum Arthropoda; class Thecostraca; order Balanomorpha; family Balanidae; genus Chirona; species Chirona hameri. The sequence continues at coordinate 113,627 of JAXIVJ010001778.1, forward strand.
TCGCTGAAAGATTTACCAACGTTTTTGTTTATCACAAACGTTAACTATCCCATAAAGTGAAGCTACCCACGTATGTGCAATGTGCATGCATACATGATATGTAACCACGTACCCACAATGTGCATGCATACATGATATGTAACCACGTACCCACAATGTTCATGCATACATGATGCGTAAGCATGCACGTCCTACGGTCCTAGAAAATCGTTGATAGAATCCGTCTGAACAGTCCTACGTTTCCCGAAAATATCAGAACAAACCGACAACCTACACCCAACAACTGACACGGTCGGTAGCCACCACACTTGGTTTCTCTCTTATATGACTTGTGAGGTCGACCTCAAGTAGCCATGTAAACATTTACACTCCTAACATGCCTCGAGAGAGTATTGGGTTTTGGTGACAGCTGGCGTGAAACTGTGACTGTCCTTGTGTTGTATCAATACGTTAAATCAACTGTTCTGTTGGCTGCCCTTGCCACAGCTGTCACTGCGCGTTTACGTAGCGATATTTATGGTGTTATATTAACAGGTTGCTATCCCTTCCGTGCCGCTGCACTGTCGCTGGTCGCAACAACCGTTTGCAACGGTTCAACATCTGCTGGTCGGCTAAAAACCTTCCTGGAAACCTTTCATTTTAATCATCACATTAATCCAGGACTGATTCAACCCTATCACTGATATTGTTATCGATTCATGTCAGACCTTCGGTAGACAGGCTTGACAGCCCGCACGCCTAAATGATGATCTGACTTACGCAAGTCTGCATTAATGTAACCGCGCGCCATTTAGAATCTCATTATGATATCTATCGATTTGTTACGCTTCTGTCCGATAACCTTTGACATTAATGACAAATTGTGCATCGGCTCTTCAATCACGGTTAGCTGTTACTATCAACTGGGAATGCCTGAATAAATCGTTAGTGAAGTAGTGGGGGTTCACCGGTGAAAGAGCGGCAAGTCAACACACGCTCTTATTACAAACAATCGCGTGAATTATTTTAGTGTGTGTCAAGTGTTGTTCGCTGTGATGTTGAGAAAGAAACTCAACCGGACCAACACCTGCTATCAGAGACAGAGACCAGGTGTTCTTCCGGTTCACTGGCCTGAAATTCCATCGTGAGCTTCGTAATTCCTAAGCCACGCTCCTCTCTGTTGATTGTTATTGGGTATGACCACGAAACCCGGTGGGGAGTCCTAAAGGGAATGTTTCACCTTTCTGAAGGTTGTCAAATATACGCTGGTTGTAGTCGAAAATATGAAGTAATTGCTGCTGAAAACGATGGTGATATTTTTCTCTCTCGAAAAGTCACTTAACTTTATATAAATTATCGTTTTAAATTTGGGATGGTGACGCCATTATTGAGCTATAGACCGCCGCTGATTGGCTGACAAAGTGGGATTGGCTGACAAAGTGGCTGTCAGCCAATCAGCGGCGGGACTAGCCTAGACCCATTTTGCAAATGCGAAATTGAATTGCTTAAAAACGGCTAAGTTTTTGGGGAAATGACCTTAATATTTTCGACATTTCAATAACGGCCAAAGATAATAGCTATCTCAGTTCAAAACCAATACAAAGGTGAAACATTCCCTTTAATGCCTCGATGCGCCATACTATTTTGAGCACAGAGAGAGAAGCAGAAATATGAATTCCGCTACAGGGTACACGACCTGGTCAATGACGAGTGAGGCAGGGAGGGAGCATGTATAGGTTGGAGATGTTGGGAGGGTGTGTGGGGGGGGGGAGGAGGGGGTATGCGCATGATTTCCCCGGCGGGCTCGGGCTGTATAAACAGCGCATTTATTCCGTACGTCGAACTACAAATATGCATATCACATGACAAGCGCAAATACCGCGGACATAAGGGATTTATGACATCGTACGACGTGAATGTATGACCCGTGCGTAGACGGTGCCCATGGCCAACAAAGGGCAAGTTATCGGTTTGAAAAGTTATATCATTAATGCATGATTTAATTTTTGAAGGCCTTTCAAAAGTTAAATAATACATTCGCGATTATCCTGATTGATGGGCGAGGTTCAATACAAATTATAGCAATATCGGCTCTATAGTTAATTTGCTTTGTTTTGGTTTCCATTGTGTGTTTTATAGCTCAGAATAGCAGTTAAATCAAGAACGGTACTGCCACAGTCACCGAAGATATAAGAAAGTGCTTCATGACACTTACACGTGCTCACACTGATCATCGTGGTCATTGCACGGGGTACAGCACGTGCCAAGACGTTTTTGCCATTTGATGACACTCAATAGCCGTTTGTTTTCACGAAGGATTTTGCGTTTGGGGCGATTGGGGCGTTTGGGGTGTTTGGGGTGATTGGGGCGATTGGGGCGTTTGGGGTAAATGGGCCGACTGGGTCTGGTGCCACGATGGGTATGGTGCTCGACAACAGCAACACTATATGCAACCAATTCTTCGATATGTGATGCTCGCACTGTGTTTAGATTTACCCGTCATTTACATGCCAATCGATAATGTCATTCCAAACAGGTTCATGACATGCTTCGAACTTTAGGCATGGTATTGGTCAATGACGGCTAGAAGAGATGACTTCTTGCATCCCCATGCCACTTACCATGCATTTACAATATCTCACCGTGACGTGCACTCATCGAGCTGTCACTGCATTTTGACAGTCTGACTTCAACAAACATTAATGCATCACATGCAGCATGCAATGTCAGCTTGTTTTATCAGTTTATCAATTTCAAACGTTCCATAGTATCAGATCGTGGCTGAAAAACAACCACGTGAGTGTTTTTGCTGCGATCGAAGTTTTTTGGTCTCCATCAGAGATAACGATTAAATTCTTTGTGCGCCTTTCAAGACCTCCATTCGCTGAAAGCGACTCGATAAGAAGCTACGGCCGTGTCCAACTGATTAATGATTTGATCCGCCGTCTGGTATCACGACTCTAAATGACTTCGAGAAATGTATAAAATTGCGCCACCTCTATTGACTGCCGTGACTTGCTGCTGCTCGAAGCTGACGTCCGCGCTCCACTCGTCCGTGACGCGGGCAACATCGAGGGAGCCGGGCTGACCCGACCGTGACAGAACCACTAATACGCCACATCCGCCACGATCGCCGCCGCCGGGTGACAGTCGTGGCGCGCCGCTCTGACGGCCGGGCGACATATCTGGCGCGGCACGTCACTCTGGCGCGTCGCTATCGCGTGGATCGGGGACTCGGGACGCAGGTCCAGAGGCGCAGTGGGGAGCTATGTCCCGTGCTGTCTGATGTTCTCACTCCGTCGAAAGGCTTCTCTCCCGAACGAAATGGCCATGAGGTTTAAATTACACAGGTTACCTGTGTAATCAGAGAGGTTTCTTGTGTAATGTGTATTTTTTTCTTCTGGACACTTTTTTAACCTTTTTCCTGAACGGCGAGTCAGACTGACGCTATTGTCTATCTTCGCACTGTTTCTGAACATGCCTGCTAATAACCTAATCTGATCGAAGAAGCCTCCGAAGCACTTCATCGCGGTTCTCTCCAAAACCCTGATGGAGAGCCTTCTCTACGCACCACGGCAATCCGGACTTTGATGGAGCGTCTCTCCAAACCAGCCCTCAAAACATGACAGAATGGCTCGTATAACGTGCCGTGAGCCGCTGATATAGGCCTGATACGGTATAAGGCGGACCTCCTGGGAGTCATTACAGCGTGGCAGGTCACGGAGTTTCTGTGATGGAGCGGTCTTAGTTATTACCTCGGAGGACGGAATACCTACCTCGACGTGAAAGCGCTGACCTGGTGCCGCTCTACCAGGGCCGGTAGAGCTGGTGGAATAGAGGGTGGGAGGGACGAGGCGTGACCAGCCTGGGTTCCACTGATATCGGTAGAGTCGAAAGGCGGTGAGTAGCAGGCCATGCACTTCTATGGCAACGTCTTGTTCGTATATATTGTGTTTATAATGTGTGTTTTGCATGAACATAAAATTGAATCGACCTCCAATAACCTGTCAACACTATACTCAATGCCAAGTGTAAGTGATTCCGACATGTAAACATGCCAAAAGCATCATGCCCATGAAACCAAGGTTTTGTGAATCGGTTCGTCCTGCAATGGTTTTGCTTTGCTACACGACCTTAAGCCCATGGGTGTAGCCACCACTGGGGAAAGTGGGCAAAGTTTCCACAGGAAATCTGAGAGCCTTAAATTCTACTGGGAATGCCCCAGCAATAATGCAGGACAGCTGCGATACATAGCTCGCAGGCTGTACTGCACCCGGGATCGTGCAGCACGGTCTCAGTATCCTTCCATGGCAGTTGCCGCGCCATATTGTCTCAATACGGCGCCAACGCCTGCACGGAGACCGTACTAACATCTGACCGTCCACCGTCCTGTACGGAGACCGTACTAACATCTGACCGTCCCGCACGGAGACCGTACTAACATCTGACCGTCCCGTGCACGGAGACCGTACTAACATCTAACCGTCCCCGCACGGAGACCGTTACTAACATCTGACCGTCCCTGCACGGAGACCGTGCTAACATCTGACCGTCCTGCACGAGACCGTACTAACATCTGACCGTCCTGCACGGAGACCGTACTAACATCTGACGTCCCCGCACGGAGACCGTACTAACATCTGACCGGGGCCCCTGCACGGAGGACCGTACTAACATCTGACCGTCCCTGCACGGAGACCGTACTAACATCTGACCCGTCCCGCACGAAAGACCGTACTAACATCTGACCGTCCCGCACGGAGGACCGTACTAACATCTGACCGTCCCCGCACGGAGAACCGTACTAACATCTGAACGTTCCCTACACGGAGACCGTACTAACATCTAACGTCCCCGCACGAGGACCGTACTAACATCTGACCGGTCCCCGTGCACGGAGGACCGTGCTAACATCTAAACCGTCCCTCGCACGGAGACCGTACTAACATCTGACGTCCTGCACGGAGACCGTACTAAACATCTGACCGTCCCTGCACGAGACCGTACTAACATCTGACCGTCCCTGCACGGAGACGTACTAACATCTGACCGTCCCCGCACGGAGACCGTACTAACATCTGACCGTCCCTGCACGGATACCGTACTACATCTGACCGTCCCCGCACGGAGACCGTGCTAACATCTAACCGTCCTGCACGGAGACCGTACTAACATCTGACCGTCCCTGCACGAGTACCGTACTAACATCTACCGTCCCTGCACGGAGACCGTACTAACATCGAACCGTCCTGCTCGGAGACCGTACTAACATCATGACCGTCCCTGCACGGGAGACCGTACTAACATCTGACCGTCCCTGCACGGAGACCGTACTAACATCTAACCGTCCCCGCACGGAGACCGTACTAACATCTGACCGTCCCTGCACAGGAGACCGTGCCTAACAGTCTAACCGTCCCTGCACGGAGACCGTACTTACATCTGACCGTCCCTGCACGAGACCGTACTAACATCTGACCGTCCCTGCACGGAGACCGTACTAACATCTGACCGGCCCTGCACGGAGACCGTACTAACATCTGACCGTCCCGCACGGAGACCGTACTAACATCTGACCGTCCCTGCACGGATACCGTACTAACATCTGACCGTCCCCGCACGGAGACGGCGTGCTAACATCTAACCGTCCCTGCACGGAGACCGTACTAACATCTGACCGTCTCCTGCACGGATACCGTACTAACATCTACCGTCCCTGCACGGAGTACCGTACTAACATCTGACCGTCACTGCACGGAGACCGTACTAACATTCTGGCCGGTCCTGACACCGACCCGGGGATGCCTCACATGGCGAGACGGCCAGCGGCTGCGGCGTGAGAGTGTAGCAGTGTGGACCACTGGGCAGTCTGGTGGCACCCCCCCATTACTGCGCATTCTGTGTTACTGTGTACTGCGTACTGTGTACTGTGTACTGCGTGTACTGTGTACTGTGTACTGTGCACTGTGGTACTGTGTACTGTGTACTGTGTACTGTTACTGTGTACTGTGTACTGTGTACTGTGTACTGTGTACTGTGTACTGTGTACTGTGTGCTGTGTACTGTGTGCTGTGTACTGTGTACTGTGTACTGTGTTGTACTGTGTACTGTTGCACTGTGTACTGTGGTACTGCTGTACTGTGTACTGTGTACTGTGTACTGTGTACTGTCTACTGTGTACTGTGCACTGCGTACTGTGCACTGTGTACTGTGTACTGTGTACTGTGTACTGTGTACTGTGTACTGTGTACTGTGTACTGTGTACTGTGTACTGTTGTACTGTGTACTGTGGACTGTGTACTGTGTACTGTGGTACTGTGTAATGTGTAATGTTACTGTACTGTGTTCTGTGTGCTGTGTGCTTGTGCTGTGTACTGTGTACTGTTGTGTACTGTGTACTGTGTACTGTGTAATGTGTAATGGTGTCTGTGTACTGTGTAATGTGTACTGTGCACTGTGTACTGTGTACTGTGTACTGTGTACTGTGTACTGTGTACTGTGTACTGTGTACTGTGTACTGTGTACTGTGTACTGTGTACTGTGTACTGTGTACTGTATACTGTATACTGTTTGTCAACTTGTACTCTTCGTATGTGTACTGCGTGTACTGGTACTGCGTACTGTGTACTGTGTACTGTGTACTTGTGTACTGTGTTACTGTGTACTGTGTACTGTGTACTGTGTACTGTGTACTGTGTACTGTGTAATGTGTACTGTAGTGACTGTGTACTGTTGTACTGTGTACTGTTGGTACTGTGTACTGTGTAGCTGGTTGTACTGTGTACTTGTGTACTGTGTACTGTGTACTGTGTACTGTGTACTGGTGTACTGTGTACGTGTCTGGGTACTGTGTACTGTGTACTGTGTACTGTGTACTGTGTAATGTGTACTGTGGTACTGGTGTACTGTGACTGTGTACTGTGTACTGTGTACTGTGTACTGTGTACTGTTACTGTGTATCTGTGTACTGTTGTACTGTGTACTGTGTACTGCGTACTGTGTACCCTGTGTACTGTGTACTGTGTACAGTGTACTGTGTACTGCGTACTGTGTTCTGTGTACCTGCGTACTCGCGTACTGCGTACTGTGCTACTGTGTACTGTGTACTGTGTACTGTGTATTGTGTACTGTGTTGTATTGTGTACGTGGTTGTACTATGTACTCGTTACGGTGCACTGTTCACTGTGTACTGTGTACTGTGTACTGTGTACTGTGTACTGGGTTACTGTGTACTGTGTACTGTGTACTGTGTACTGTGTACTGTTTACTGTGTACTGTGTACTGTGTACTGTGTACTGTGTACTGTGTACTGTGTACTGTGTACTGTGTACTGTGTACTGTGTCCGTGTGTGTCCTGTGTCTGTGCCTGTGTCCTGTGTCCTGTGTCCTGTGTCCTGTGTCCTGTGTCCTGTGTCCTTGTTCCTGTGTCCTGTGTCCTGTGTCCTGTCTGTTCCCCTGGGTCCTGTGTCCTGTGTCCTGTGTACTGTGTCCCTGTTCTGTGTCCTGTGTCCTGTGTCTTGTGTCTGTGTCCTGTGTACTGTGTACTGTGTACTGTGTACTGTGTACTGTGTACTGTTGTACTGTGTACTGTGTACTGTGTACTGTTGTTACTGTGTACTGTGTATTGTGTACTGTGTACTGTGTACTGTGTTACTGTGTACTGTGTACTGTGTACTGTGTACTGTGTACTGTGTACTGTGTACTGTGTACTGTGTACTGTGTTCTGTGTAATGTATTACTGTGTACTGTGTACTGTTGTACTGTGTACTGTGTACTGTGTACTGTGTTACTTGTGTACTGTGTATGTGTACATGCGTCTGTGTACTGTGTACTGTGTACTGTGTACTGTGTACTGTGTTAACTGTGTAGGTGTACCTGTGTACTGTGTATGTGTACTGTGTACTGTGCACTGTGTCCTGTGTCCTGTGTCTGTGTCCTGTGTCCTGTGTCTGTGTCCTGTGTCCTGGTGTCCTGTGTCCTGTGTCCTGTGTCGTGTCCTGTGTCCTGTTGTCCTGTGTCCTGTGTCCTGTGGTCCCTGGTCCTGGTTGTCCTGTGTCTGTGTCCTGTGTCCTGTGTCTGTGTCCTGTGTCCTTGTCCTGTGTCCTGTGTCCTGTGTCCTGTGTCCTGTGTCTGGTCCTGTGTCCTGTGTCCTGTGTCCTGTGTCTGTGTCCTGTGTCCTGTGTCCTGTGTCCTGTGCGTCCTGTGTACTGTGTACTGTGTCTGTGTCCTGTGTCCTGTGTAATGGTGTCCTGTGTCCTGTGTCCTGTGTACATGTGTACTGTGTACTGTGTACTGTGTAATGTGTACTCGTGTACTGTGTAGCTGGTACTGTGTACTGTGTACTGTGTATACTGTGTACTGTGTACTGTTGTACTGTTGTACTGTGTACTTGTGCACTGTGTACTTGTGGGTTTAATTGCTTGTACTGTGTACTGTGTTGTACTGTGTACTTTGCCCTTGTGCACTGTGTACTGTGTACTGTGTACTATGTACTGTGTTACTGTGTATGTGTACTGTGTTGTACTGTTGTACTGTGTACTGTTGTACTGTTGTTACTGTGTACTGTGTACTGTGTTCTGTGTAGTGTGTCGTTGTATGTTGTACTGTGTACTGTGTACTGTGTACTGGTACTGTGATACTGTGTACTGTGTACTGTGTACTGTGTACTGTTAGTACTGTGTACTGTGTACTGTGTACTGTGTACTGTGTCACTGTGTACTGTTGTACTGGTGTACTGTGTACCTGTGTAGTGTACTGTTGTGCTGTGTACTGTGTACTGTTGTACTGTGGTACTGTGTTGTACTGTGTACTGTGTACTTGTGTAACTGTGTACTGTGTACTGTGTTACTGTGTACTGTGTACTGTAGTAGTGTGTACTTGTGTATTGTGTTACTGTTTATGTGTTCTGGTGTTTGCCCGTGTCACAGGGACTTCTGACATAGTTTACATTACATTGGAGATAAGGATGCATTGTCATGGCTAATGCATTGCAGCTGGTAAAGAGTAATGTGCAAAATAAATTAGCCTGTACCGTGTCGGGGGGGGGGGAGGGGTGCGTTTGAGACACTCCCTAAGGTTTTCTGGAATAGCGGAAAACGGCACCCATGGTTTGGCATGGTTGCTCGTGCATCAAATAACCACATTATGTGATTTTTTCTTCCTCGGGTCGTTTCAGGGTCATGTCAGCAGGGTCACGTCCAGTGACTCCGCCTTCTTAAAAAGTTATTGTGACCGTGTCCCCATTTTTTCTACAGAGACAGGCCAAAACGCTATTTAGAGGTATATATACGCGAAGTATAGGTAGGGCCATGTATTGCTGGGACGTTACATGCCATTGCCCCCCCCCCCCCCCCCGAGAGGCACGGGCAAGCTGAGCTGCTAAGTTTCCCCATGGTAGATTTTTGGATCGTGATTGCGCCACTACTTAATCCTCGATACGACAAACGTCGTGCCAATTTTGCCAGGGTATCACTAAAGGGATGAAGTGTTTTGCTGCGGACGCTTTTCGAGCTATACGTGCCGAAACAAAGTTCCTAACAATACTTTTTAATTCTGCTGACAAGCGCGCTAAGTATGCGTAGCTGCCGTAGTAGCACACACCATATTTATATTGCTGCGAGAAGCATAATCACCCAATAACAAACGAGCGATACAAACAGCACCTCACTATCTAAACATAGCAGCAGGGACCAGATTGATTCTTGGTTATTGGACGATTTGCCTCCATTGTTAGGGCCCAGGTGTCTGTTGGTATAGCACTGTAGCAAGGGCCCCGGGCCGATGCCGCCTTACAACGTCCGCGGCCGATATACCTTCGCCCCACCTGGTGCCCACTTACAATGCCGACGTCATTATTCCGCTGCTTGTGGAAAGACGAATGGTGATGGTTAAATGAATACTAAGCAGGCCCTGGCCTTAATTATGTGTCAGACGTTATAGACTTGTAATCTGCGTTTGGAAAAACTGAAATGGCATTTTCAGGGTACCTGCCCGTCATAAGAGAGAGGAGTTCAGACGTGAGAATGCATCTGCTTTTAGTGCTAACATTTCCATAGTTCACTAGGAGATACTAGCTGTTACTTCGATACACTGTTGGCTACAAAACCGTCTTGTTCATTCACAGTCATTCACACAGGATGAATACACGAACAAACAACTAAAAGGCATTGCCAATATTGTGTATTTCAGTAACGAAGCATTTCATGCGAATTCTGAAGTGCACTAAATTCAAGAACACACACATTCCTTAGTTCACTTGATGCTCATATCATCGAAAAAAGTATTTTCTGGTGATTATGATAATGTTATGCCGCGCTGAACGCGTTAGTAAAAACAAGTGGTACTTGCTGGCGTTTAAACCTTAATCACACCCCCAAGATGAGTCGTTTTCCTTATTTGTCTGTGCGTCATGCCATGATTGTGGGACATGCGGACGTGAGTTTATACATACCACTACTTCAAAATAGTAAATAGTCAATAACGTGTAAGCTGTCACTCATGGTTTAGACTATAGGTGGCATTTTAGACTTGGACTTTGCTAGTTAAGACTTTAGGACTGTGGATGACGGCAGATTTTAATAGAACATTAATCAATATCACTCCGATTTACAATGATATGCTATTCCGTTACTCGGCATCCAGGGGTGTTGATTCCTGTTCAGTTGTAGGGGGCTTCAGCCCCTCCCCCCTCCAACTTGGCTTCAGCACCCGGAACTTGGACGAGAAAGTGGTCAGAATCCGGGGAGAAATCTGTATTTTTTTGATTTTGATGGTACTTTAAGCGATTTTTCCCAGTTCAGCCCCCCCCCCAACCTTGTCTGGAGAAGCTAAGCCCCTGTCGGCATCGGGAAGGAAGTGGCGGATCCAGGGGGGGGTGGGCGTAGGGGCTGAAGCCCCCTGCCTTAGGAAAATCGGCGCCATTTTTGTATAGGATTTTGCCGGCGCCGAGGCGCCGTAGCGTTTCGGGAGGCCGCCAGGGCGCCCTTGCGTCTACCAACAGCATCGTAGCACTCTTGGAAGGCACCTGGCACCCTCAGAAGACATCTTGCCGCCCTCTACAACTGCATTATGCTGCCCTCGGAAGGGTACATCGCCGCCCTCGGAAGGCATTATGCCGCCCTCGGAAGGCACCATGCCGCCCCGTCACCGAGGAAATATTCCGCCTCAGGCCTGAAGCCCCCTGCCTTAGAAAATCCTGATCCGCCCCTGACGGAAGGTAACCATGCCGTAATGTAGCATTTGAGCATGCTTATCGTATATGTCATGTATTATCGCCGCGAACACTTGCTGGACTTGAGCAAAATAACCACATGAATGTCACGTTTGTATGTGGACAGCAGATACAAAAATATGACGCTGCAAAACCATACGATAAGATCGAGAGAGGAGAGCAATCATTATGTAGTGGCAACGGAAGGACACACGCATTGTATTACAATATCCTACCGGATACAACTTTCTCCATTATTGAATTGTATGTCAAATGGGTCCGAGAAGGTTCAACAACATGTTCTTCACCACAAGTGTCCCCATCTCATTCATGGGGATTGCGCCACACTTATTCTCCTACGGTCGTATCCCTCAATTATCTCACGGTTGTACATATTATTTCCTCCACGGTCGAATCCCAGGGAGAACCAGCAAAATTCAATTGCACTACGTCTGTCAGCCCCCACCACTCAACAAACCACTCTATGGTTTCCAGCTACTGAGTTTCTCTCCGAGTTCCTGCAACGGATGGTAAGTGCCCCTTGCAAACAGGCACGTGCATTCATGCACGCGCACTATGCAATTGGAGCCACGCGGGCCTGTCCGTGACACATGCCGCTTAGAGAGCGAGACCCGGCCCCCGCTCGGCCGTCAGCGTGTCACTTGTGCACGTCCAAGCTCGGCACGCGCGCCAGGTAAAAAGTCGCATGTGACAGACGCCCGATCCGGTTCACATTCTACGGCAGAAGGGCTGTCTCCAGGGACGGAGGAGTCCCAGCCGGGGTCCAGCGAGGGCAGACAACAAAGCACGGCAGGGGGGGTCAGGCGAAGGGTAGGATACAAAGCAGCAGACATTGCGTAGCCATTGGGTAAGGTTGGCCGGGACGGCCTCAGATCGAACCGTTTGGACAGTGTTGTCAGGGTCTATGTGTTGCGACAACCGTCCAACTGTCCAATGGTGGATCAGACGTGACCTGTCGCTGTCATACGGTATTATAGAAACGACCGTGGCAATGGACCGTCGCGAGAGTGTCACGTGTATTGTCCTCAGCGCTGTCACAAGTCACACGGACCGGTCACATACCTGTCACAACGACCGTCACACCCATGTCAACACGATTGTATCGGTCTGTCACAACGGACCCAGTCACATACCTGTCACACGACCGTCACACACAGGAGAGTCACACACTGATCGTATCCCTGCTAGTCTACACGACCAGTCACATGCCTGTCCACACGTACCGACAACACACATTTCAACACGATGTATACGGTCTGTCACACGACCGTCGCATGATCGTCACGCACGGGGCACATCGACCGAGTCCACACGGAGCGTGACATGGAACGTTAGTTTTGTTAGACTTTCGCCACACACTGTTGTCTGTATGTCATCTCTCTGTTTACACAAGATATTCATCTCTTGTGAATTTGTCAATCTATCGAAACATTTTGTTCAGCATTGGAACCCCATGTAGAGATCCATCCATATGTGTTCTGTGTGTTCTTGACTAAGGACAATGTTTTGGCTCCAGTCAAAAAACTGTAAACTATCAACGCTAACAAAGCATGAACATGCACAATGCAGATTACAATTATTAGACAAACCATGCAGGCTGGCGGTTACTGGGGTCGGTCGACACATAACAATTAGACTGCAGACTTAATTCGCCTCGTCATCGTGAACATACCTGATTAGGATGTCACGATTGTGACAGTCTCGTGACAGAAGAGGGCATGCCCGACTGAGAGGTCCGTGAGAGGTCCGTTTACTGTACCGTGACGTAATCTAACCACCACGGAAGCCGAACAAGCCATGACTCGGCCGTTTGGTGCATGTCTTGGTCATGCTGGTTATTCGACACCTTCTCCGCGTTAGCTTCGAAGATAAGTTTTCTAAGTTTTGTACTTAAGTTTTGCGTTAGCAAAGATATAGCACGAATCATCTTATATTTTCTGATAGTTCCTAAATGTCCCGTTGACTTTTGGTGTCGATTTTCGATACAATTAAAAACATATGGACAGGCTGCTCCTGACACAAAACTTAAAAAAGAGCTGACTAATTTCAGAAATTGTCTAAGTCGATCAGCGGGTACTGCATGCGTTTAGAGGGCCATTTCAGGCTGCTGGGGACTCTGATAACTGAGTTCGGCTGATATGTACTCGGTAAGTCTGAGTGTGACTCGGTAAGTCTGGGTGTGACTCGTACAAGTCTGGGGTGTGAACTCGGTAAGTCTGGTGTGACTGCGTAAAATCTGGGTGTGACTCACGGTAAGTTTTCCCGGGGTGTGACTCTGTAAATCTTGGGTGTGACTCTGCGGTAAAGTCTGAGTGTGACTCGGTAAATATGGGTGTGACTCGGTATAGTCTGAGTGTGACTGAGAGGTCTGGGAGTGACTCGAGAGGTCTGGGTGTGTCTCGAGAGGTCTGGGAGTAACGCGGCCTACGTCTTGGTATGACTCGGAAGGTCCTAGGTGGGACTCTGGGGGGTTGAATATGAATCAGGACTAAACATGTCCCCGGGAGGGTTAGATATGACTCAGGGAGGGCTGGATCCATCTGGGTATGACTCGGGAGGATTGAATATGACTCGGGAGGGCTGAGTATGACTCGGTAT